>ML372419.1:0-98553 GCA_005239525.1 Nicotiana knightiana
TCTTACTCCTCTCATTCTTTTCTCTCTCATATTTTTCCATATTCTCTTTAACAGTCTTTTTGTTTTCACAAATTTGTGAGAGAGTCAAAGGCCGAAGAATGAGTTTTTTCCCTTTAACCTCAAAATAGAATTTGTTTTTTTCCATTCGATATGAAGCTCTTCTGTAGACATACCATGGCTTTCCCAACAAGATATGATAATTGTTCATGGGAATCACATCACACCAAATTGCATCCCCATACCTTCTAATAGAGAATAGTAACAGCACTCTTTTATCCACCTTTACCCCTCTCAACATTTAGGGTTCAATATTCTCAATACAAGGCAAGTTCAATATTTCAACCATATAAGAGCTAATTGAGTTATAGCCATATTCTTTGTCAATTCTAAGGGCACAAATCGCAGACATCACTTTAGCTCTTGTTTGAAAAATAACTTTACCATTGTCTTCCTTCCATTTGCTATACTGTAAGTTTGACTTTTTAAGTTGTTGAGTCATAGCTCGCCTCCTTTCACGATAAGTACCTGTTTGAAACGTCTTGAACAAAGGTTAGAAGAATTATGTATCTCTCAAGTTTGGTTTTTTTCCTTCTAATACTCTCACCTCTTTTTCTTTTTTCCACTCAAAGCTACTCTTGGTCGTTAATCTTTAAATATATTAATAAACCTAACAAGTCACAACAATTTAGTTAGTTTAAAAAGAATAAGAATTGGTTAGTTTAAAAAGAAAAAGGAAAAAAAATTTAAAAAACCCAAAACCCACAAGAATAAAAAAAAAGTTACCTTAATCTACAAGAACTAAGATCCCCACTTCTTGTCTCCTTTCTTGACTTGGAAACCAAACAACTATTTTTTTTTTTTTGGCTGATATTTTTCCTTTTATTTTTTTTTTTCGTTCTTTTTTTTTCTTTTTCTTTTTATGCTCATGAACCTCCCAAGATTATCAAGATTGAAATCTTGATTAGCCTATGCTCTGATACCACTTGATAACAACACGATAAGGGTCCGGGAACTACTAAAGAAAAAAAGCGGAAGCTAAAAGAAAAATAAAGAAACAAAAAAGACGAAAAATTAAAGATAGATTAAACTGAAGAAAGAGTTTCTTGAATTCAAGAAGTCTATTATTGGAGTTGAATCCTAATAACAATAATTGGCTAACAAAGAACAAAACGCCTTTGGTAGAGACTTAAAAATAAGAAATAGATTGTGAAACCCGACCCTTTAGAATAACAAGAACAACAATAAGCCTAAACTTATCACCTTTCTTGAATACCTAGAACTGATCTAAGATTTCGAAATAATTTAATCTTACCACCTTAAGTTGAGTCTTGAAGGTTGAAGAATAAATCCAAGAGTAGCCACACACAAGAGTGCAAGAAAAATCTCACAATTTTTGTTTATATTGTATATAATAATCTATGTCTAAAAACAAAGAAGACACCCTTTATATAGATAGGAGTCACGAAATTGTGCCTAAAAAAATAAGGAAATAAAGTCCTAAACTACTTTGGACATCAAGTCCAACTACCTTAGGAAAAGGAAAATACTAGGAAGCAAAAACCAAGTCATTCTTGGAAAGTACTTCTATCAATATTAGGAAAAGGAAAACATAACCTTAAATAACTAGGAAAGGAATAAATATATTCCCCTAATATATGAAAATATGTCCCAAACCAATCTTGGATAGAATCATGAAAATCTGGAAATCTTGATGAAAATTTGCACGCAACTAGGAACCAACTTGCACTTAACATCTAGCACGACTATTGTACCCTTCTTGGACATCAAGTCCTCTTCATGCTTTAAAATGTGGCTTTATCTAGGACTTCATGGGCTGCAATTTTGGACACATTTAGGTGCCAAATTGGTCCAACGGTGGCCTGATTTGGACCTTCTTCAAAGGATGTTTCCTGGGATCTAATCCACCTCTTCTTGGACATGAATTTGGGACATAAAATATTGATAACACATATATTATAACTCATATCCTTTCCTTAAGCTCTTGCTCCTAATTAACAACTTCTTTACTTGCACTTGATGTCTAATGACCTTGTTTAACAACACTTTAGCTTGATATCTTGTTAAAGGCCCTATTTGAGATTCCAAAGCTTCATTCTTGTCCTTGAATAGATTTGAGCTTCCTAGGATGCTATAACTTTAGCTCCTTGTTGCTGGTCTTAAATTACATTCCCAAATAAGAAACCAACCAAGGTAGTTATCCAAAGCACCCTTACATAGAAACTTATGTTTTTTGACTCATCATGCACATTTGTGCTCAGCTTAATTATATGTGGCATCCCCAAAATTATCTTTATCCACAAAATTAAAAACTATCTAAAATTATTTAAAATACTACTCACTTTTAACATACTTTATACACCTTACTATCATGGTCATTTGGTACCTTATATGACATTAATCCATAAACACCTAGTATTATAGCTCGGGCCGTATTTTTATCCCAAATGTCAAACTTCGATGAAATTCATTTTCATTGATTCACTTGTCCTCTCACCTTCATGAATTTACTTATTACTTGTTTTGAAATAGCATAAATTCTTATAACCTCAAAATAATCTCATTATCGAGCTTGCGTTTCTTAACTTACTACAGAACTTTAACGTCTGAAAATGAGGGCTATATATCTCATTTCCGAGCTTATATCGATTTACTTATGGCATACTTTTACATACGAAAACGTGGGGTATAACATCATTCCCCCCTTTGGAACATTCATCCTCGAATGTTGTCACAACCCGAATTTACCACCGTCAGGACCGTGATGGCGCCTAACATTGAACCCGCTAGGCAAGCCAACATTCCTGATTAACTACCTTATTTCTTTATCTTTAACATTTTTACCAGACTTTATAATAAAATCACATAATATAAAATCCGAGATAATATGATTCAACAGCTTGATATGATACTAATACGAAATCCAGAACCAGAGTACTCCTAGAACAAGTGTCACAATCTCACAGACTATCTATGACTACTACAAATAGGAGTCTGAACAAAATAATAATACACATGTATCTCAAAAGTAAATAAGAACATAATAGAAATGAAATAGGAGGAGACGCCAAGGCCTGCAGACGTCTGTAGAACTACCTCGGAGTCTCCGCTGGAGTGAAGGCAGCAACCCTGATCTACATTCGAAGATTCCACTACCGAGATCTGCACAAAAGTGTAGAGTGTAGCATCAGTACAACCGACCCCATGTACTAAGTAAGTGCCGAGCTAACCTCGGCGAAGTAGTGACGAGGCTAGGACACGACAACAAAATCAACCTGTGCAGATTAACAGTATACGGAGAAAATAATAACAATGAGGAATAAGCAGCTAAGCATAAAGGAAAGGGGAACATGCTGAGGCACGTGCCTCAGTATGTGCATCACCCTTCGTGCTTTTACCTCACATACTCATGGCACAACATTATCCTTCGTGCATTATCACTCATATCGTGGAACGACATCACCCTTCGTTCTTTTACAATCACAATATCGGTACGGCATCACCCTTCGTGCATTAACATTCACTCACAATCTCACGCACGACATCACCCTTCGTTCTTTTACAATCACAATATCGGTACGGCATCACCCTTCGTGCATTAACATTCACTCACAATCTCACGCACGACATCACCCTTCGTTCTTTCTCACTCTTCCTCACCCAAACACATCAAATGACAGCAATCCAATAAGAAAATTAATAGAGTAAACAAAATTAACACCATAACGTCCCGGAAAGGGAGTCAACAGTGGAATCAATACCATCCCGGCAAGGGAAAAGAACTATAACTAATCTCACTTGGTGCATAACATCACATAAACATCTTCAACTGAAACCAATGCTCAACACCGTTCAATATCAATGAATTTCCACCAACATGGATAGCTATAAAGTGAAACTCAAGTATTACTCAACCAAAAACCACATAAATCACAATATTCGACTCACGGGCGTGCTTGACACCAATGTATAGGTATTCGTCACCTCGCCTATACATTGAACATGATACCTGCACATAGAAAATAAGACACAACACATATTCCGTCAATCTAAGGTTAAGCCAAACACTTACCTCGAATTCCACAACCAACTCAAGCCTCAATTACTGCTTTCCCCTTACAATTCGCCTCTAATTCAATTTATATCTAGACATAATTAGCTTAAATAATATCAATAAATGTTAAATAATTCAATCCCAATGCTTAATTATGAATTTTCTATCATTCTCCCTAAAAATTCAGAATCGATCCCGGGCCCGCTTGTTCAAAACACGATGTTCGGACCAAAACCCGATCACTCATTCACCCACGAGCCCGAATATGTAAGTAGTTTTGGAATCCCACCTCAAAACGAGGTCTAAATTCAAATTATTCAAAAAGCCCTAAATCTTCCCAAATCCCCAATTTTTTTCCATTAAAACCCTAGAATTCTTGATAAAAATTGATGAAAAACATTAGAAAGTTGAAGAAAATTAGTTAGTGGACACTTACCTATGATTTGGGAAGAAAATATCTTGAGAAAATCGCCCTTGGTCTTCTATTTTTGTGAATAAGTGAAAATGAAAACGGATGAAACTATAACATATAACATACGGCCCGACCCTCGCACTTGCGGTGCTTAGGTCGCGTAAGTGCGGAAAAATTATCGCAACTGCGAAAATGGGCAAGGCCACTGAGGGCCGCACCTGCGGAGGTTTATCATCTTCTTCGGAATCGCTTCTGCAGAAAACTTGTCGCACCTGCGGAAAGGGGGCAAGCTGGGCTGGACCGCACCTGCGGCTGAAGGTCCGCATCTGCGGTTCGCACCTGCGGCCCTAGACTCGCTGGTGCGGGAACACCAGAACTGGTGCAACATCAGTGATTTTCCAATTCTAAACACCCCGAAACTCACCCGAGCCCTCAGGGCACCAAACCAAACATGCACACAACCTTAAAAACATCCTACGGACTTACCTCATGCGATCAAATCGCCAAAATAACATCTTAAACAACGAATTTAGCATAGAATTCAAAGAAAAATTTCAAACCTTTCAAAGTTTCAAATTTCACAAATACTGGTCCGAATCACGTTAAACGACCTCTGTTTCTTACCAAATTTTACAGGCATCACTCAACTACTATATTAAACCTGTACTAGGCTCCGGAACCAAAATACGGGCCCGATACCATCAATTTCAAATATAATTAAATTTCTAAAGACTCTTATAATTTCAGTAAAATAACTTCTTCCAAAAATTCATTTCTCGGGCTCGGGACCTCGAAATTCAATTCTGGGCACACGACCAAGTCCTATAATTTCCTACTGACCTTCCGAGATCGTCAAATCACGGGTCGAGGTCCGTTTACCCAAAATTTTGACCGAAGTATACTTAAATTCAACAATAAAGGCAAAATTAGCATTTTCTCAGTTTTTCACATAAAAGCTTCCCAGATATGCGCCCGGGTTGTGCACGCAAAATGAGGTGAGATAAAAGAAGGTTTTCAAGGCCTCGGAACAGAATTTTGACTTATAAAATGAGAGATGACTTTTTGGGTCATCACATTCTCCACCTCAAAAATAATTGTTCGTCCTCGAACATACATAGAAAAGTACCTGAATCGGGGAAAAAATGGGGATACCAGCTCTGTATATCGGACTCGGATTCCCAAGAAGCTGCCTCGGCAGGCTGACCACTCCATTGAACATGAACTGAAGGATAACTCTTCGATCTCAACTAACGAACCTGCCGTTCTAATATGGCTACCGGCTCCTCCTCATATGTCAAGTCCTTGTCAAACTGGACACTGCTGAAGTCTAACACATGGGCTAGATCACCGTGATATTTCTGAAGCATAGATATATGAAACACTGGATGCACACCTGATAAATTCGATGGCAACGCAATTCTGTAAGCCACCTCTCCCACTTTATCAAGAATCTCAAACGGACCAATGAACCTAGGTCTTATCTTGCCCTTCTTCCCAAATCTCATCACGCCCTTCATGGGCGACACCCGAAGCAATACCCACTCCCTGACCATGAATGCTACATCACGAACTCCGCGGTCGGCATAACTCTTCTGCATGGAATTAGCTGTCCGAAGTCTATCCTGTATGGTCTTAACCTTACCCAAGGCATCCTGCACTAAGTCTATACCCAACAACCTAGCCTTTCCCGGCTCAAATCACCCAACCGGCGACCGACACCGCCCATCATATAAGGCCTCGTAGGGATCCATCTGAATGCTCGACCGTTAGCTATTGTTGTAGGCAAACTCAGCTAATGGCATGAACTGATCCCAAGAACCTTCCAAGCCAATGACACAGTCTCGTAGCATATCCTCAAAAATCTGAATATTACGCTCGGACTGTCCGTCTGTCTGAGGATGAAATGCTGTGCTCAACTCAACCCTCGTTCCCAACTCACGCTGAACTGCCTTCCATAAATGCGAGGTAAACTACGTACCTCGATCATAAATGATAGACACGGGCACACCATGAAGACGAATAATCTCCCTAATGTAGATCTCTGTCAATCTCTCTGAAGAATATGAAACTCCCACAGGGATGACATGTGCTCACTTGGTCAGCCTATCCAAAATAACCCATACTGCATCAAACTTCCTTTGAATCTGTGGGAGTCCGAAAATGAAATCCATGGTGATACGCTCCCACTTCCACTCAGGAATCTCAATCATCTAAAGCAATCTACCAGGCCTCTAGTGCTCGTACTTAACATGCTGAAAATTCAAACACCGAGCTACATATGCCACAATATCCTTCTTCATCCTCCTCCACTAATAGTGTTGCCGCAAATCCTGATACATCTTTGTGGCGCCCGGATGAATGGAGTACCGGGAACAATGTGCCTCCTCTAAAATTAACTCATGAAGTCCATCCACATTGGGCACACAAATACGACTCTGCATCCGTAAAACTCCATCACCACCAGCAATAACCTGCCTGGCACCACCGTGCCGCACCGTGTCCCTAAGGACACACAAATGAGGATCATCATACTGCCGATCTCGAATACGGTCAAATAATGAAGAGCGAGCAACTGTGTAAGCTAGAACACGATCGGGCTCAGAAACATAATATCATGAACCGATTGGATAAAGCCTGAACATCCAAAGCAAGCAGTCTCTCCCTGACCGGAATATATGTAAGACTACCCATACTGGCTGACTCCCTACTCAAAGAATCGGCCACGACATTGGCCTTCCCCGGATGATATAAGATGGTGATGTCATAGTCTTTCAACAGCTCCAACCATCTCCTCTACCTAAAATTTAGCTCCCCTTTCTTGAACAAATATTGCAAACTCTTGTGATCCGTGAACACCTCACATGACACGCCATATAGATAATTCCTCCAAATCTTCAGCGCGTGAACAATGGCTGCTAGATCAAAATCATGAACCAGATAATTCTTCTCGTGGATTTTCAACTGACGTGAAGCATATGCAATAACCTTGCCATCCTACATCAACACTGCACCAAGTCCAACCCAAGATGCATCACAATACACAGTATATGGCCCTAAACCTATGGGAAAAACCAACATTGGCGCCGTAGTCAAAGTTGTCTTGAGCTTTTGGAAGCTCCCCTCACACTTCTTTGACCACCTGGACTGGGCACCCTTTTGAGTCAACCTAGTCATTGAGGCTGCAATAGATGAAACCCCTCCACGAACCAACGATAATATCCCTCCAAACCCAAGAAACTCCGAATCTCTTTGGCTGATGTGGGTCTAGGCCAATCCTTGACCGCTAAAGTCTTCTTGGGATCCACTTGAATACCCTCTGCTGATACAACATGACCCATAAATGCAATTGAACTCAACCAAAACTCACATTTTGAAAACTCGGCATATAACTGACTTTCCTTCAGAGTCTGGAGAACGTCTCGAAAGTGCTGCTCATGCTCCTCCCGGCTGCGAAAATAAATTAAAATATCATCAAAGAAGACAGTCACAAAGGAATCCAAATAAGGCCTAAACACTCGGTTCATCAAGTCCATAAAAGCAGCTGGGGCATTTGTTAACCTGAATGACATCACTAAGAACTCATAATGCCTGTACCGACTGCGAAAAGTTTTTTTAGGGACATCAGAAGCCCTAATCCTCAAATGGTGGTAGCCAGATCTCAAATAAATCTTCAAAAATACTTTGGCACCCTGAAGCTGATCAAACAAATCATCAATTCTCGGCAATGGATACTTGTTCTTGATGGTAACCTTGTTCAGTTGCTGATAATCTATGCACATCCTCATCGATCTGCCCTTCTTCTTAACAAACAATACCGGCACACCCCAAGGCGAGACACTAGGCCTAATAAAGCATTTATCAAGCAAGTCCTACAACTGTTCTTTCAACTCATTCAATTCTAGCGGGCCATACGATATAGCAGAACAGAAATGGGTTGAGTGCCCGGAGCCAACTCAATGCAAAAGTCAATATTCATGTCGGGTGGCATACCCGGAAGGTCTGCAGGAAACTGTCACGACCCCAAATCCTAAGTCGTCGATGATGGCGCTTAACATGGAACTAGGCTAGCCAACCAATTCAGATTATTAACATATCCCATAATTTCCCAAAAATTTAGAAGATTTTAAAAATATCAGAAAGAGATCAAACAAATACACACTTCCCCAAAACCTGGAGTCAGCTGTCATGAGCATCTAAGACTGAAAATACAATGTACAAAAATGTCTTGCTACAACCAAAGTCTGAGGTACAAAAGACCAAAAGAAAATATAATCTGAGGGAAGGAAAGAAGGTGAGTTGGGGACGCTGAGCAGCTACCTCTATCCTCAGACAACTCCAAGCTCATCCGAAAATCAACTAGCGAGATGGTCCGGTACCTGGATATGCACACATAGGTGCAGGGAGTAACGTGAGTACGCCAACTTAGTAAATAATCAATGTAACTAAAAACTTGAGTGTAGTGACGAGAATTTAAATCATGTAAATCCGTATAACCAATAACAGTGGAAATGAATAAATCAAGTCAAAAATCTACAATTCCGAATATTTCATAAAAACTCTGGTTTCCATTTAAAAATCTCGTAGGAAAACTTTTATCCAACATTTATTATCAGAGGCTCAGTGTAAAGAAGAGAGGAAAACAACATTTTCATAAAACTATAAGCCCCTCGGGCACAATATCACTCACAATAAAGCCTCTCGGGCAAGCCTCTCAGTCACTCGTGACTCCACTATCAGTATCTCATGCTCTCACATAACACTCGTACTCAGTAAGTACCATGAACACACACAATTGCTGCGACGCGCAGCCCGATCCACATATATAACCTATATTGCTGCGGCGTACAACCCAGTCCATATAATAGTCGACTGCGCTCACTGGAGGTGTACAGACTCCTGGAGGGGCTCCTTCAGCCCAAGCGCTATATCGGTTGTGGCGTGCAGCCCAATCAAATTTGTATATAATCTATATTGCTACGGCATGCAGCCCGACCCACATATAATATATAACTTATATATTGTTGCGGCGTGCAGCCCATCCCATAACTATCCTCACATACTCGGCGCTCGGCCTAACACATATATACTGCTGCAGCGTGCAGCCCGATCCATAGCTATCCTCACATATTCAGCGCTCGGGCTGACTCAGTCACCCTCACAAGCCACTTGGGCAATTTATCTCAACTCACAGGACTCAGTCCCAAATACTTTTCAGAGTTTCAAAGCAGTGTGATAACAGTGAAAATAACAACAAGTAGGAAACATGACTGACTTTACAATTTACTAACAGGATAGTGGTAGAGTAGTATAAATGTACCCCCAAAGAGTCTATACAGGTCGGCACAAGACCCCAATCATGGAAAATACCCCTAAGGGCCTAAACAGGTTGCCACAAGGCCCCAATCACGGCTCACAACCCAGATACAAGTATAAATTTCTAAAGTACAGGATATCATAAGGTTTTAAATCGAATACGTGGCTTAATAGTCGCTACGAGACAGACCAAGTATAAATCCCTATCGGTGCACGCCCCCGCGCTTGTCACCTGACATGTGCGTCACCTTATTTATCAACACAATATCAAATAACGGGGTGTCATACCCTCAGGTTTAGAGTTACAATCGTTACTTACCTAAGAACAGCCCAAAAACTACCCCGTGATGCGCTTGCCCCTAGAATTTGCTCCCAAATGCTCCGAATCTAACCAAAACCAGATTAGCATCATCAATATACGCTTACGGGGCAAAACCCAATCGAAAAATATAAATTCTAACTCAATTCTCGAAATTCGGCCAAACCCGAGCCCTGGGAACACGTCTCGGAATTCAATAAAATTTACATCACTATAATCCTCGTCCTTCCACAATTCTATGCATACCAAGGACACTAAAAGAATTTTCAAATCTTTCTTCCCATTTTCCCCAATTTTCCTACTTCAATTCCTCAAATTACATGGTGGAAATCAAGACAAATTCATGAAATTGGACCAAAAATGATTGAAGAACACTTACCACAAGAACCCCACTGAAAAGCTCGTCCAAAATCTCCTTCCCACGAACTTAAAAACTGTTCTGCCCAGGCCTCTTTCTTCACTGCGATCACGGAAACTCCCACGCGATTGCGAATAAGAATTCTGTTTACCCATCAAATTATAGTACACGATCACAGACATTCACATGCGATCGCGATTCAACCGGACATAAACCCACGCGATCACGAACTATTATACGAGATCGCGAAGAACAACGTCTCGGTCCCCCACGCGCCCTTCAACTCTACGCGATTGCAACCTCCACCATGTGATCGCATATAACAACAATCCTTCCATCCTCAGCTAGGCCTACGCGATCTGATCGGCTGAGCTAGTCCCTCAATAAATCTCCTCACCCTCTCTCGCTCGGTGGGAAGTATCATAATAGCATGTCGAGCCAAGGTGACAAATCTTGTCTTGTACAGAGTGAAGGTCATAGAGCCCTACTAGAGATGCTCAAACTGCCTCCGAAGATCCTCTCTCTGAGTGATAGGAAGAAACTTCTCCAAAAATAGCTGAATGAACTGGGCCCAAGTCAAAGCCGGTGATTCAGCTAGTCTAGCCAAAAATATCCTCTCCACCAAGTCTTTGCGGAACTTGATAGACGAAAAGTAGCAAATTCGACCCCATTGGTCTCCATTATCCCCATGTTTCGTAGAACCTCATGGCAGCTATCCAAGTAGTCCTGGGGATCCTCTAAATATGCATCATTGTAAGTAGTAGCAAACAGCTTGGTGAACCTGTCCAACCTCCACAAAGCATCAGCAGACATAGCTGCTCAATCACCGGTCTAGGACACAATACCCGGTTAAACTACCCCAACTGGCTGAGCTACTGGATTCTGAAACTGAGAAGCCAACTGCTCTGGAGTGCGAGTAGCGGAAGTTTGGGCTCCTCCCCCAGCCTGAGAGACGGCTGGTGTTGAAGGATGTAAACCTGCCTGAGCGACACTCTCCATAAGGCCCACTAGATGGACCAGAGCATCCTGGAGTATTGGGGTGGCAATGAACCCCTCAAAAACCTGAGCTGGCCCAATCGGGACTGTCTGGGTAGGAACCTCATTAGCAAACTCTACCTGAGGCTCTGCCATTGGGTCTGTTACTCTGGGCTGAGCTCTGTCCGTACCTCGGCCTCTAGCACAGCCTCAACCTTGTCCCAGGCCCCTCGTAGGAGCTGCAACTGGAGACTCAGCCTGCTGGTCAGTGGGTGAAGAAGCACGTGTTCTCTCCATGTGCAAGAGAATAAAGTAGAAATTTGGTTAGTTTTGAGACATCAAATCGCACGACAGGTAAGAATAGATGTGAAGTCATTCCTAAACTCTGTAGCCTCTGGGGGATAAGCACAGACGTCTCGGTACCAATCCCTCAGACTCTACTAAGTTTGTTCGTGAATTGTGAGACCTAAGCAACCTAGTGCTCTGATACTATCTTGTCACGACCCGAATTTCCCACCGTCGGGATCGTGATGGCGCCTAACATTGAACCCGCTAGGCAAGCCAACATTCCTGATTAACTACCTTATTTCTTTATCTTTAACAGTTTTACCAGACTTTATAATAAAATCACAGAATATAAAATACGAGATAATATGATTCAACATCTTGATATGATACTAATACGAAATCCAGAACCAAAGTACTCCTAGAACAAGTGTTACAATCTCACGGACTGTGTATGAATACTACAAATAGGAGTCTGAACAAAATAAAAATACACATCTATCTCAGAAGTAAATATGAAAAGAATAAAAATGAAATAGGATGGGACGGAAAGGCCTGCAGACGTCTGCAGAACTACCTCGGAGTCTCCACTGGACTAAAGGAAGCAACCCTGATCTACGGTCCGAAGAGTCCAGTACCGGGATCTACACAAAAGTGCAAAGTGTATCATCAGCACAACCAACCCCATGTACAGATTAAGTGCAGAGCCTAACCTCGAAAAAGTAGTGACAAGGCTAGGACACGACAACCAAATCAACCTGTGCAGTTTAACAGTATACGGAGAAAATAATAACAAGGAATAAGAAGCTAAGCATAAAAGAAAGGGGAACATGCTGATGGGAGGAAATAACAAATATTGGAAATAACAAGATAAAGCACACATTAGATATCAATTTAAGCCACAAAAATAGTAACACAAAAGCAAGTGCACGGCATCACCCTTCGTGCTTTTACTCTCGTCCTCACCATCAGAATCAATATATTCAGCACGACATCACCCTTCATGACTTTACCTCACATAATCATAGAACGACATTATCCTTCGTGCATTATCACTGATATCATTGCACGACATCACCCTTCGTGCTTTTACAATCATAATATCGGCATATCATCAACCTTCGTGTATTAACATACACTCACAATCTCACGCACGACATCACCCTTCGTGCTTTCTCACTCTTCCTCACCCAAACACATCAAATGACAACAATCCAAAAAGGAAATTAACAGAGTAAACAAAATTAAAACCATAACGTCCCGGCAAGGGAGCCAACAATGGAATCAATACCATCCCGGCAAGAGAAAACAACTATAACCAATCTCACTTAGTACATAACTTCACATGAACATCTTCAACTGAAACCAATGCTCAACACTGTTCAATATGAAGGAATTTCCACCAACATGGATAGCTATAAAGTGAAACTCAAGTATTAATTAATGAAAAACAACATAAATCACAATATTCGACTCACGTGCATGCTTGACACCAACGTATAGGTACTCGTCACCTCGCCTATATGTTGAACATGATACATACACATAGAAAATAGGACACAACACATATTCCCTGAAGTTAAGGTTAATCCAAACACTTACCTCAAGTTCCACGACCAACTCAAGCCTCAATTACCGCTTTCCCCTTAGAATTCGCCTCTAATTCAATTGTATCTAGACATAATTAGCTTAAATAATAGCAATAAATGCTAAATAATTCAACCCCAATGCTTAATTATGAATTTTCTATCATTCTACCTAAAAATTCAAAAATTGACGCCGAGCCCGCTTGGTCGTAACACGAGGTTCGGACCAAAACCCGATCACCCATTCACCCACGAGCCCGAATATATATTTAGTTTCGAAATCTGACCTCAAAACGATGTCTAAATTCAAATTATTCAAAAAGCCCTAACTCTACCCAAATCCCCAATTTTATACCATTAAAACCCTAGAAGTCTTGATAAAAGTTGATGAAAAATATTAGAAATTTGAAAGAAATTAGTTAGTGGACACTTACCTATGATTTGGGAAGAAAATCTCTTGATAAAATCACCCTTGGTCTTCTATTTCTGTGAAGAAGTGAAAATGAAAATGGATGAAGCTCTAACTTATAACAAACTGCCCGACCCTCGCACCTGTGGTGCTTGAGTCGCACCTGCGCTTGCGCAAGTGCAGAAAAATGATCGCACCTGCGGAAATGGGCAAGGCCACTGAGGGCCGCACCTGCGGAGGTTTATCCATTTCTGCGGAAATCTTGTCGCACCTGCGGAAAGGGGGCAGGCTGGGTTGAACTGCATCTGCGACCCTAGAGTCGCATGTGCGGGCACACCAGAACTGGTTCACCAGCAGTGATTTTCAAATTCTAAACACCCCGGAACCTACTTGAAACTCATCTGAGCCCTCGGGGCTCCAAACCAAACATGCACACAACCTTAAAAAAATCCTACGGACTTACTCGTACGATCAAATCGCCAAAATAACATCTTAAACAACGAATTTAGCATAGAATTCAAAGAAAAATCTCAAAAGTTTCAAAGTTTCAAATTTCACAACTACTGCACCGAATCATGTCAAATGACCTCCGTTTCTTACCAAATTTTACAGGCATCACTCAACTACTATTTTAAACCTGTACCAGGCTTTGGAACCAAAATATGGGCCCGATACCATTAATTTCAAATATAATCAAATTTCCAAAGATCTTATAATTTCAGTAAAACAATTTCTTTCAAAAATTTATTTCGCAGGCTCGGCACCTCGGAATTCAATTCCGGGCACACGCCCAAGTCCCATAATTTCCTACGGACACTCCGGGACCGTCAAATCATGGTTCTGGGTTCATTAACCCAAAATGTTGACCGAAGTCAACTTAAATTCAATAATAAAGGAAAAAATAGCATTTTTCTTAGTTTTTCACATAAAAGCTTCTCGGATATACACTTGGGTTGCGCACGCAAAATGAGGTGAGATAAAAGGAGGGTTTTAAGGCCTCGAAACACAATTTTGACTTATAGAATGAGAGATGACTTTTTGGGTCATCACAAATGTTGACCGATGCACTTATCATTTTCATAATCTATGTCTTTCGAATAGTTTAGTACTTTCCTTGCCATCTCGAAAACTGTTCAAAAATATAAATCCAAAGGCCAGGGCATTCCCCTATTAGGCCTCTTACTCACGCCATGACTTGTTGTCAGAATCCTTCCAATCTTGTAACTGTTGCTACCTTCTATCATGCAGCATGTACGACTTTTTCCTTGCGTGTGCGCCTATGCGACTCTTCCCTTCAGCTTTTAGCCAATCTCTAGTCCTCACTTTGGGAACATATATATAACTTGACAAGATAACCCTCTAGGCATCTAAAGGTACATACTGAAGTTCTTAGCTCAGTACTTTGTCGAACTTACGAATATTGCTATATCTTATTTCATAGATCCGTTTATCTATTCGTACGACTTTACTGCATCTAGATAGGTCATACTATACCCTACTCTTACTTTGATTTATCGTTACTAAGGTCTGCTACCAAACTCCAGGTTACTTTCATTGCTTATCCCATATGTATAAATCCAAGTCCTTTAATGCTTCCTCATTACTGTTCATCTTAACAATAAAAGCCTAATTTCAACTCATATTTTGTAACATGTATCTATCCACTATTGATTCGCCTCAATTTTCATATACAAGCTACAACCGAAGACTTGAAACTTCTTACATAATACATTGCCGCTAGGGCCCACGTCTCATCGGGGACATATGGAGTAATTAGACTGATCCACCTTGGGGCGATACTATACCCCAATGTGATTCACCTTACGTGGGTATTTTAATCCGAGGACTCATCTGTTTCTATTACCTTCTCACTCTCCCTTTCTTGTCCTTACTCATGTCTTCCTAAAACCTTGTCACTCCATCATACTTTAGCTTGCGATCTACACATATCCATTTATACTACTCGCAACCTTCCTTAAACTTTCTTGCACCATAGATTGCTTTATGTTATTTTGGAACATCAAGCAGGACATCACATTGTCTCAAATTCTTCATTACTCTCTTAACTAGACCTCTCGATACCTAGAAACCATAGGCTGGAAGGTATGCCACTGGCAACGCCGCTATCATTCCTAGATACTGAGTCCCCGTGCTTCTAGCCCTTTTTATCCAAAGTATGTACTATTCACAACCTTCTGCATTTGAGTATCTCATACACTGTTCACCTTTACCTTACTCACCTTAAAATATCGCATCACATGTTCTATCTCTTTCACGACCTCCCTTCCCCAAAGGTATAATTCATATCTACAACTAGAAGCTCTATCATAATACTTGCACCTCTAGTGCATATATTTCACGACACAAACCTGATATAAAAACTTACACATGTGACATACGGGCCTATAAGGCCAACATGATCATTTGTAAATCCAAAACATAGGCCGACAAGGCCATACAAGTATTCGTATACATGGCATCTGTCTACAAACCTCTAAGAGTACATAAGTATCATAAAGGTCGGGACTGAGCCCTGCCATACCAATCAATACATGTCCTAATTATACAGATCAAATAAAAAACTCCGGAGCAAATTGAGCGTACCAACATCTTTTACTGAGCCGATAGCCTACTTGGAGGACTCTTGACTTGTCTATCGGTACATGCGGGCATGTAACACAATGTCCACAGGCAATAGGGATGTCATTACAAATAATGTACCGATTATGTAAGGAATGAAAATCAGTAAATAATAGACATGAGAGAAACATGGAGTAAAAGACTCGACATGTAAGTATGAATAGCTTTGTGAATAATTTAATATTTAAAATGTCGTGCATATGCGTATGAATATCATACCATGCATAGGTATATGTTTAGATAACATCATCAAGCCTCTAAGGGCATCCCATCATATCATCTTGGCCACTGTGGGCAATATCATCAACATATAATAGTTGATCAGGTGGTGGTATGTATATAATGCCATAACCTTTTCTCATATCCCATATACATATATACACATATATAACTCCATCTGGTCATGGGTCAATGTACATGTATAAATCAATGCAATGCATGACAAGCACGTCAATAAAATCTCTCGGAATGTCATAAGACCATTATGCTTTTGAATAATACCATGGAGTAAACTTTATCAACTTACGTATTTTTTAAGACCTGTGAGTAAATGATAGAATAATAAGACATACGGGAATTCAAGAACATAGGCACCTCTAATACTTCTAAATAGAGTCATTTATGGAATTTGTGCATTTTCTCGTTTCGTTTGTATTGTATGGATCATGCCAAAAAGAAAGAAGGGATAACCTTAACATACCTGAGCCGATTCTCTTGACAATTCCTATAACACATGTCAATTGCGACAACACGTAACGACTGATCGAAGTAGGAAGAAATCATATGATATTCTTGAGAAAAATTGTACCGTACCCCCTTAGAATCGCAAAATCCCGTTGCTATTACACAGTATAATTTCGTCTGAAAAGTTTTTTTGATTGAGATCATTACCTTCTGAATTCCTATACACCTCTCTTAATTCAACCACCTCTATTTGTGAATTTAGAGGTCTTATACCTTAGTGGGTGTGGGCCCCACTAAGGTGATTAGTTATCCTTCAATGTGACACCTTATAAAGTGAGTATAAGAGTCATCAATTGGCTTTTAAGGGCTGCCATGTTTGGAGATGTAAACCAATTACCCACATAATTAATAATTATCTCAAATTACTTAAAATACTTCCCACTTCTAACATACCTTATACACCTTACTATCATGGTCATGTGGTACCTTGTATGGTACTAGTCCACAAATACGGGTTATTATAGCTTGGATCGTACTTTATCCCAAAATATCAAACTTCGACGAAACTTATTTCTTCGATTCACTTACCCTCTCACCTCCACAAATTTACTTATCACTTGTTTGGAATAGCATAATGCTTATAATTTCAAAATAATCTCATTCCCGAACTCACATTGATTAACTTACGACGAAATGTTTAACGTACAAAAATGGGCAATTTAACATCTCATTTCCGAGCTTTCATCAATTTACTTATGGCATACTTTCACGAACAAAAACATCCCCCCTTTGAAACCTTCATCCTTGAATGTTGACTGATGCACTTATCATTTTCAAAATCCATAGATCTCATGAATACTTTAATACTCTCCTTTCCATTTAGGCAATGAATCTGTGAATAAATCCAAAGGCCAGGGTATTTCCCCTTTTAGGCCTCTTTCTTACACCGTGACTTGTGGTCAGATTCCTTCCAATCTCGTAACTCTTGCTACCTTCCGTCATGCAGCCTGTGTGACTTTTTCCTTGTATGTGCGCCTATGCGACTCCTCTAATTTTTCCTGCATTTTTAGCCAATCTCTAGGCGTCACTTTGTAAGCATATACAGAGATTGAAAAGATTTCTCTTTGGCATTTATAAGTGTACTGAAGTTCTTTGCTCGATACTTCATTGAACTTACGAATATTGCTATATCTTATTTCATAGGCCCGATTTTCCATACGTATGACTTTACTGCATCTAGGTAGGTCATACTATACCATAACTCTTACTTCGATTTATCATTTCCGAGGTCTGCTACTGAATTCCAGGTTAATTTCATTGCTTATCCCATATGTATGAATCTAATTCCCTTAATGCTTCCTCATTACTGTTTAAGAATGACAACCTAGTCTCATCTTATACTTTCTGACTTTTGTCCATTCATTGTTGATTCACCTCAATATTGATCTACAATATACCACTGATAACTTGAAACCTTTTATGTAATACCTTGCCACTAGGGCTTACGTACATCGAGGAATATTTGAAGTGATTTTCCTGATCCACTTAGCTAATAGAATCCTAGGAATCTCAAATCTATTCAAGGACAAGAATGAATCTTTGGAATCTCAAATATGGCCTTTAACAAGATGTCAAGCTAAAGTATTGCAAAACAAGCTCATTAGACATTAAGTGCAACTAAAGAAGTTGTTAATTGGGAGGAAGAGCTTAAGGAAATGATATGAGTTATACTTTATGGGTTATAATTATTTTATGTCCCAAATTCATGTCCAAGAAGAGGTGGATTAGATGCCAAGAAACATCCTCTGAAGAAGGTCCAAATCATGCAACCGTTGGACCAATTTGGCACCTAAAATATGTCCAAACTTGCGGTCCGTGAAGTCCTACATAAAGCCACTTTATTATAGCATAAAGAGGACTTACTTGATGTCCAAGAAGGGTACAATAGTCGTGCTAGATGTTGATTGCAAGTTGGTGCCTAGTTGCTTGCAAATTTCCTTCAAGATTTCCAGATTTTCATGATTCTATCCAATATTGGTTTGGGACATATTTCCATATATTAGGGGACTATATTTAATGCTTTCTATTTAGTTAAGGTTATGTTTCCTTTTCCTAAGATTGTTGGAAGTACTTTCCAAGTATGACTTGGTTTTTGCTTCCAAGTATTTTCCTTTTCCTAAGGTAGTTGGACTTGTTGTCCAAAGTAGTTTAGAACTTTATTTCTTTATTTTTAGGTACAATTTCATGACTCCTCTCTATTTAAAGGGTGTTTGTCACGACCCCAAATCCTAAACCGGCTGTGATGGCGCCGATCGTGGAACTAGGCTAGCCAATAATCACATGTTTACAGTTTCTCTAAGAATCCCGACCAATTTCAAGCATTTCATAAGATATACAGAATTTACTAAATACATTAGGACATAAACAGTTCAACCAACCCCAGAACCCGGAGCCAACATATCATGAGCATCTAGGAGAGATAAGCCAAAAAGGTATACTATTATAATACAAAACCTCCGAATAAATAGCTAGGTACAACAAGAAGGGAATATAGAGATGTTGCTGACACTGAATAGCTACCTATATATCCCGCACTCTGGCTCTGCACGGAATAGATAGCTAATGCTTAGTATCTGCACTTGAATCTGCATACAGGGGTGTAGGGAGTAACGTAAGTACGCCAACTCAGTCATAATGAAAATAAATCAAGTCTAAGCGGCAAGAAAACACATAAAAATCAATGTTATCAATTCACAATATGCACATCCTTTATTTCCAACAGTGTAAACATAGATATTTGAAATCATCATGCCTAAAAACCAACTTTAGAAAAATCCTTTGAAAAATGTATATTTTCAACAACTTCAAACCGAATGATTTAGTATGAAATGAAGTGAATCATAACGAGGCCCCTCGGACAAACATATTTCATAAATTGAGAGTGAAAGTGGTAAAATCATAATCAGCCCCTCGGTCATGCCTCACAGTCACTCATAATCATCCCCTCGGGCATACCTCACCATCACTCATAATCATCCCCTCGGGCATACCTCACAGTCACTCATGCCTTCCAATCACTCGTCACTCGGCACTCGGCACTCGGTGCGCTCAGTAGGGGTGTGTGCTGAATCTGGAGGGGCTCATTCGGCCCAAGCTCTAAAATCAAGCCATCTCGTGGCGTATCATATCCTCACAATCAGGCCCTCGGCCTCACTCAGCTGAACCTCTCAAAAGCTCCTCGGGTGAATCAGTAAAACGGGGTACTCGACCCAAAACATCATTTTTTAAATCTCAAAGTAGTGTAAACCGGGTTGATTTTCGAAAACAGTAAGCACAATGTGACTGAGTGAAACCATCAATAAACAATGAGGAAAACAACAGTAAAAATCCCCCAAGGAGTCTAAATAGATCGGCACGAGGCCCCAAACACGGCTTATAGCCCAAATATTGCAACAATCTTTAGAACACAATTTAACATAAGGTTTTGAGTAAAATATGCAACTCAATAGTTGTCGTGGAGAGGACCAAGTCCAATCCAAAAATCAGTGCGCGCCATATACTCGTCATCCGACATGTGCGCCATTCTAAAATGAGTGAGAAATATGATGTCCGGGGTTTCATACCCTCAGGACAAGATTTATAACCATTACTTACCTCTACTAAGCCACAACACTAGTCCACTATGTTGTTGCCCGTCAAATTGGCTCCCGATTGCTACGAATCTAGCCAAAACCATTTTAACATCATTAGTATATACTAAAGGAACACAACCTAATCGAAAACTATCAAATTATACAAGAATCTCGAAATTTGGCCAAACCTGAGCCCCGGGCCCACGTCTTGGAACTCGATAAATTTTACATCACTAGAAACCTCGACCTCCCATGATTCTACACATACCAAAAACACCACAACCGGACCACAATTGCCTACCCAAATTTCCAAAAGAATTTTCCAATCGTCCACCCATTTTTCCCCAAACTTTTCCTACTTTAATCATTCAATTTACAAGCCTAATCCGAACAAAAATAGCATAGAAACGACTTTAATAACCCGGGAACTTACCTCCACTGAAGAACCAAGAATTCTCTCTTCAATTTGCGTTCATATGAGCTCCAACCGCATGCAACAACGGTGAAATGAATAAAATTTCACAGAGGTCTCTTTTGATACCGTTCTGCCCATGAATTCCGCACCTGCAGAAAGTTAATCGCACCTGCGCAATCCCACTAACAGACAAATTTTCGCACCTACGGCCACTTCTCCGCACCTGCGTCTTCGCTGGTGCGGCCAACTCTTCGCATCTGCCGATTTCACCTGCCTAGCCTTCATTCGCACCTGCGCATGGACTTTCGCACCTGCGACATCACATCTATGGCTACCCATCCGCAGGTGCAGCCAACACCAGAAACATACACCAGCAACCATTTGCTGCAAATTTCCAAGTTCAAAACTCTGCCAACCATCGAAAATCAATCCCAAACCCCTCGGGGCCAAAACCAAACATACCAACACACCCCATAGCATTATTCCAACTTAGTCGAGCCTTTGAAACACCAAAATCACATCAAATTCAAGCCTATGAACTTTGAAACTTCCATATCTCGCCAACTACGCCAAAACCAACCAAAACACCTCTGATTGACCTGAAATTTTGCACACATACCCAAAATTACATTACGGACCTGCTCCAACTTCCGAAATACCATTCCGACCCCAATAGTTTATTTTCCACTGCCGGCCGGAAATCGCCAAAAACTAACTTTCTCCAATTCAAGCCTAATACTACACCGGACATCAAAATTTCTTTCCAAACACACTCCTATGTCCCAAATCACCTAACGAAGCTATCAGAGCCATAAAATTCTTAGACTTCTTTAGGAGACTAAATGCCTCAATTCTCACCACGACCACTCCGAACCCAAACCAACTGACCCAACACAACAAAAACAGGCTAGCAATATATGACAAGTGCAGAAATTGGGGAAACAGGGTAAATCTCACAGAATGATCGGTCGGGTCGTTACATCCTCCCCCTCTTAAACACACGTTTGTCCTCGAACGGGTCTAGAAACATACCTGGAGTCTCGAATAAATGAAGATATCTGCCCCGCATCTCCCGCTCAGTCTCCCAGGTGGCATCCTCCACCGGCTGCCCTCTCCACTGAACATTCACTAAAACTATATCCTTAGACCTCAGCTTCCTGACCTATCGACCCAAAATAGCCACTGGCTCTACCTCATATGACATACCACCCTTGAGATGAACCGTGCTGAAGTCCAAAACATGAGACATGTCACCAACATACTTCCGGAGCTTCAAAACATGGAACACCGTATGAATACTCGACAAATTGGGAGGCATAACAAGCCTATAAGCCACCTCCCGTACCCTCTGAAGCACCTCAAATGGCCCAATGAACCTGGGACTCAGTTTTCCCTTTTTCCCGAATCTCATAACACCCTTCATGGGCGACACCTTCAGAAACACCTTATCCTCAACCATGAAAGACACATCTCAGACATTCCGGTTCGCATAACTCTTCTACCTAGACTGCGCCGTGTGAAGCCGCTCCTGAATCAACATCGCCTTACCCAACGCATCCTGAACCAAGTTTGTGCCCAATAGCCTAGCCTCGCTCGGCTCAAACCAACCAACCAGAGATCTGCACCTCCGACCATATAAAGACTCATACGGAGCCATCTGGATACACGACTGATAGCTGTTATTATATGCAAACAATTCTAGTGGCAGAAACTGGTCCCATTATCCACCAAAATCAATCACACAAGAACGCAACATATCCTGCAAAATCTGAATGGTACGCTCCGACTGCCCGTCGGTCTGAGGATGAAACGCTGTGCTCAACTCAACTTGAGTACCCAACTCTCTCTGCACGACTCTCCAAAACTGAGATGTGAACTGAGTACCTCTATCACAAATGATAGAAACAGGAACCCCATGCAATCGAACAATCTCCCTGATATAAATCTCAGCTAACCGCTCTGAAGAATAAGCAGTACCAACAGGAATGAAGTGTGCGGACTTGGTAAGCCGATCAAGAATAGCCCATATAGCATCAAACCTCCTCGAACTCCGTGGGAGTCCAACTACGAAGTCCATGGTGATCCGCTCCTACTTCCACTCCGGAATATCAATTCTCTGAAGCAATCCACCTGGTCTCTAGTGCTCATACTTGAACTGCTGACAATTGAGACACCGAGCCACAAATTCAACAATATCTTTCTTCATTCGCCTCCACCAATAATGCTGCCTCAAATCCTAATACATCTTTCCGGTACCCGAATGGAGGAATACCGCAAACTATGGGCCTCAGCTAGAATCAAATCTCGAAGCCCATCTACATTGGGCACACAAATCCGGCCCTGCATCCTCATGACCCCATCATCACCAATAACCACATCCCTAGCATCACCGTGATGGAACCTGTCTTGAAGAACAAGCAAATATGGATAATCATACTAGCGTGCTTTAATCCGATCGTAAAGAGAAGACTTGGAGGATACGCAAGCTAACACACGCGGGGGATCTTACAGATCCAATCTCACCAACGGACCCGCTAAGTCCTAAACAGCAAGGGCTAATGGTTGCTCTGCTACTGGAAGGTAGGCTAGACTCCACAAACTCTCTGCTCTGTGATTCAGGGCATCAGCCACTACATTGGCCTTCCCCCGATGATATAAGATAGTGAAGTCATAATCCTTGAGAAGCTCCAACCACCTCCTCTGACGCAAATTCAGATCCTTCTCCCTTGGCAGATACTGCAAAGTACGATGAATAGTGAAAACCTCACACTGCACTCCATACAAATAATGCCGCCAAACCTGCAAGGCATGAACAATGGCAGCTAACTCGAGATCCTGCACTGGATAATTCTTCTCGGGCACCTTCAACTGTCTAGACGCGTAGGCAATCACCCTACCGTCCTGCATCAATACTGCTCCCAAACAAACTCTAGAAGTATCACAATAGACTGTGTAAGAACCCGAACCAGTAGGCAAAACTATTACCGGAGCTGTGGTTAATGCTAACTTGAGCTTATGAAAGCTCTCCTCACACTCATCAGACCATCCGAATGGAGCACCGTTCTAGGCCAATCTGGTCAAAGGCGAAGTAATAAAAGAGAATCCCTCCACAAAGCGACGGTAATATCTCACCAAACCAAGGAGACTCCTAATTTCTGTAGCTGAGGACGGTCTGGGCCAATTCTGCACCGCCTCTATCTTCTTTGGATCAACCTGAATACCCTCACTAGACACCACGTGCCCAAGAAAGCTACTGAACCAAGCCAAAAACTCACATTTGGAGAATTTTGCATAAAGTTTCTCCTCCCTCAACCTCTGTAACACAACTCTCAAATCCGGAGCATGCTCTTCCTGGCTACGAGAATAAACCAGGATGTTATCAATGAATACAATGACGAACGAATCAAGGTTAGGCTGAAACACGTTGTTCATCAATTACATGAACGCAGCTAGGGCGTTGGTCATCCCAAATGACATAACTAGGAACTCATAATGACCATATCGGGTCCTGAAAGCAGTCTTTGGAATGTCAAAATCCCGAATCTTCAACTGTGATACCCAGATCTCAAGTCAATCTTGGAAAACACTCTAGCTCCCTGAAGCTGGTCAAACAAGTCATCAATATGGGTCAAGGGATACCGGTTCTTCACCGTAACTCTGTTTAGATGTCAATAATCAATACACATACGCATGGACCCATACTTCTTCTTCTTCACGAACAACATCGGTGCACCCCAAAGTGACACACTAGGCCGAATGAACCCCTTATCTAGAAGTTCCTGAAGCTTCTCCTTTAATTCCTTTAGCTCCATTGGTGCCATACGATAAGGTGGAACAGAAATAGGCTGGGTGCCTGACACAAAGTCAATACCAAAAGCAATACCCCTGTTAGGTGGCATGCATGACAGTTCTGCAAGAAACACGTCCGGAAAGTCACGGACCACAGGAACAGAATCAATAGTGGGAGTATCACCAGTGACATGCCTCACAAAGGCCAGATAAGATAAACAGCCTTTCTCAACCATGCGCTGAGCCTTCAGGTAGGAAATCACCCTGCTAGGCATATACTCGGAAGAACCTCTCCACTCAACCCTCGGACACCCTGGCATGGCTAAGGTCACGGTCTTAGTGTGACAATAAAGAACAACATGACACGGAGATTACCAATTCATGCCCAATATCACATCAAAATCGACCATGCTAAGTAACAGTAAGTCCACTCGGGTCTCTAGACCCCCAATAGATATCATGCACGACCGATACACACGGTCCACAACAACAATATCGCCCATCGGAGTGGACACATGAAGAGAGGTGTCTAGAGACTCACGGGGCATATCCAGAAAATGGGCAAAATATGAAGGAAAATAGGAATATGTAGAACCAGGGTCAAATAAAGACAAGGCATCTCCGCAACAGACTGAGACAATACATGCGGTCATGGCATCTAAGGACATAGCATTTGACCTTGCTGGAATGAATACATGTGAGCCTAACCTCCCCCTACTCGACCTCCCCTTCTAGTGCGGCCTCTGGCTGACTGACTACCACCCCTGGCTGCCTGAGCGAGTGGTGAAGTAACTGGAGCTGAGGTCGAGGGTTGGCCCCTCTACTAAGAAGAACCACCTGTACAATGGGTACACTTCCTACACATGTGCCCGAACTCTCCACACTCAAAATAACTCCCCAGGGCTGGAGGCAGGGACTGATAGAAACCTCTGGCACTAGAACGGACATTGGAAGACTCATGCATAGGAGAACTCTGAACTGGGGGTGCTCGAGCTGCAATCTAAGCTGGGAGGGCACCAAATGAAGTACAGCCTGACTGAGAACCATAGGGACCATGCCCCGAAGATGCACCACTATACGCTGGGCAGGCTGACTGAGAAGGCCTGAAAGAACGGCCCTTACCCTGCTGAAACTGCCCCTTGAAGGGAGCACCACTAGAACTGCTTGATCCACGAGGCCTCTTGGCCTCCCTCTCCTCCCGCTCCTGGCGGCAAACAGACTCAATATCTCGAGCTATGTCAACAACCTGCTCGAATGAAGCACCTGATACTCTCTCCCGAGTCATAAATAGCCCGAGCTGATAAGTAAGACCATCTACAAACCTCCTCACCCTCTCCCTATCAGTAGGGACAATATCAGAAGCATGCCTAGCCACCTCGAAAAACCATATCTCGTACTGAGTAACTGATAACTCTCCCTGGCGCAGGTGCTCAAACCGCCTGTGCTGCTCCTCTCTATGGGACTGAGGAACATACTTCTCTAAAAAGATCATGGAGAACTGTTGCCAGGTGAGAGGTGTTGAGCCAACTGGCCTACGCCTCTCGAATGACTCCCACCAAGTAAATGCAGCACCGGTAGACTGAAATGTAACAAATGAGACCTCACTGGTCTCCAAAATACCCGCAGTACGCAGTATCCTCTAGGACTTGTCTAGAAACCCTTGGGCATCCTCGGCCTCTATATCGCTGAAAGTCGGAGGCTGAAGTCTTCTGAACCTCTCCAACATGTGCTACTCGTCCTCAAGCATAACAGGGACCACATAATCCTGGGTCGAAGCAAGTGGCTGAGTTGGGGCTACTCCCGGTGCCTTAATACCCCGTGCAACCTCCTTTGGTGTCGGGGCAGCTAGACTCTGATTGCCTCCCAAGGCCTGAGCTGCGGTGGCAGTAGAAGACATGGCAACTGCCTAAGCCATACTGGTGCACATTGTCAATATCTGAGACAGGGTCTCCTGAAGACGCAGAATAACCATAGGAACTGCCGGTGCTTGAGCCTGACCCGCTGGAGCACCATCAGCGGGAACCTGATCCTGATCGATAGGGGGATCTTGTGGTATTGTCCCGGCTGCTGCGCAGGCTGGCCCCCAACCTCTACCACGACCTAGACCGCGGCCTCGACCTCTCACTGGTTTAGCCGGTTTCTGGTCACTCTGATCGGTATTGCGTGTCCTCATGATCTGTGAGAGAATGAAACAACGTAAGTTTAGATTTCAAGAATCAATAGATTAGCACGAAAGAGTTCAAGAAGATAGAATGTTTCCTTAAAGTTCGGCAGCCTCTCGAAGATAAGTAAAGACGTCTCCGTACCGATCCGCAAGACTCTACTGAACCTGCTCATGACCGTTGAGTCCTATGTAACCTAGTCTCTGATACGAAACGGTCACGACCCCAAATCCTAAACTGGCCGTGATGGCGCCTATCGTGGAACTAGGCTAGCCAATAATTACATGGTTACAGTTTCTCTAAAAATCACAACCAATTTCAAGCATTTCATAAGATATACAGAATTTACTAAATACATAAGGCCAATAAAGAATTCAAACAACCCCAGAACACGGAGCTGACATATCATGAGCATCTAGGAGAGATAAGCCAAAAAGGTATACTATTATAATACAAAACCTCTAAATAAATAGCTAGGTACAACAAGAAGGGAAAACAGACATTCTGCGGACGTTGAACAACTACCTCTATATCCCGCACTCCGACTCTGCAAATAATAGATAGCTAATGCTCGGTATCTGAACCTGAATCTGCAACAGGGGTGCAGGGAGTAATGTGAGTATGCCAACTCAGTAGTAATGAAAAAAAATCAAGTCTAAGTGGCAAGAAAACACATAAAAATGAATGTCATCAATTCACAATATGCACTGCCTTTCTTTCCAACAGTATAAACATAGATATATGAAATCATCATGCCTTAAAACCAACTTCAGAAAAATCCTTTTATAAATGTATATTTTCAACAACTTCAAACCGAAAGATTTAGTATGAAATGAAGAGAATCATAAAGTGTCCCCTCCAGCAAACATATTTCATAAATTCAGAGTGAAATTGGGAAAATCATAAGTAATCCCTCGGGCAAAAACATGTATCATAATCCGCCCCTCGGGCATGCCTCACAGTCACTCATAATCGTCCCCTCAGGCATACTTCACCATCACTCATAATCAGCCCCTCGGGCATACCTCACAGTCACTCATGCCTCCCAATCACTCGTCACTCGTCACTCAGCACTCGGTGCGCTCACCGGGGGTGTGTGCGGACTCTGGAGGGGCTCCTTCTGCCCAAGCGCTAATAGCAAGCCACCTCGAGGCGTATCATATCCTCGCAATCAGGACCTCGTCCTCACTCAGCAGAAACTCTCGAAAGCCTCTCAGGAGAATCGGTAAAATGGGGTACTCGACCCAAAACATCATTTTTTAAATCTCTAAGTAGTGTAAATCAGGACGAGTTTCAAAAATAGTAAGCACAATGTAACTGAGTGAAATCATCAATAAACAGTGAGGAAAATAGCAGCAAAAAGCTCACAAGGGCTCTAAACAGACTGGCACGAGGCCCCAAACATGGGTTATAGCCCAATTATTGCAACAATCTTTAGAACATAATTTAACAGAAGGTTTTGAGTAAAATATGAAACTCAATAGTTGCCGCGGAGAGGACCAAGTCCAATAAAAAATGTCAGTGCGCGCCACATACTCGTCATCCGACATGTCCGCCATTCCAAAATCAGTGAGAAATATGAAATTCACAGTTTCACACCTTCAGGACAAGATTTATAACCATTACTTACCTCTACCGGGCCACAACACTAGTCCGCTATGCTCTTGCCCCTCAAATTTGCTCCCGATTGCATCCGAATCTAGCCAAAATCATTTTAACATCATCAGTATATATTAAAGGAACACAATCCAATCAAAAACTATCAAATTATACAAGAATCTCGAAATTCGGCCAAACCCGAGCCCCAGGCCCACGTCTCGAAATTCGATATTTTACATTTATAGAAACTTCAACTTCCCATGATTCTACACATACCATAAACACCACAATCGGACAATAATTCCCTACCCAAATTGCCAAAAGAATTTTCCATTCCTCCACCCATTTTTTTCCCAACCTTTTCCTACTTTAATCCTTCAATTTACAAGCCTAATCCGAACAAAAATAGCATAGAAACGACTTTAATAACCCGGGAACTTACCTCCACCTAAGAACCACGAATTCTCTATTAAATTTGCCTTCAAATGAGCTCCAACCGCATGCAACAATGGTGAAATGAATAAAATTTCACGGAGGTCTCTTTTTATACTGTTCTGCCCAGCAATTTTGCACCTGCGGATCCACACCTGCGCAATACCACTAACGAACCAATTTTGCACCTACGGCCACTCCCCGCACCTGCGTCTTCGCAGGTGGCTGCAGGTGCGACCAACACTAGAAACTTACACCAGCAGCCATTTGCAGCAAATTTCCAAGTTCAAAATTCCCTCAACCATACGAAATCAATCCCGAGCCCCTCGGGGCCCCAACCAAGTATACCAACACACCCCATAGCATTATTACAACTTGGTTGAGCCTTCGAAACACCAAAAACAACATGAAAAAAAATCACATCAAATTCAAGCCTATGAACTTTGAAACTTCCAAATTTCGCCAACTACGCCAAAACCAACCAAAACACCTCCGATTGACCTAAAATTTTGCAGACATACCCAAAATGATATTACGAACCTAGTCCAACTTTCGGAATCCCATTCCGATCCCGATAGCCTATTTTCCACTGCCGACCAGAAATCGTCAAAAACTAACTTTCGCCAATTCAAGCCTAATTCTACACCGGACATCAAACCTTCTTTCCGAACACAATCCTAAATACTAAATCACCTAACGAAGCTATCGGAACCATAAAATATGTATTCCGAGGTCGTTCACCAATAAGTCAACTCTCAGTTGACTTTCTCAACTTTTTGGCTACTTTAGGAGACTAAATGCCTCAATTCTCACCATGACCACTCCGTACCCAAACCAACTGACCCAACGCAAAAAAAACAGGCTAGCAATATATGAAAAATGCATAAATGGGGGAAACATGGTAAATCTCACAGAAGGACCGACCGGGTCATTATAGTGTCTTCTTTGTTTTTAGACGGTGTCTTCTTTGTTTTTAGACCTGGATTATTATATACAATAGCAATAAAAATTGTGAGATTTTTATTGCACTCTTGTGTGTGGATACTCTTTAATTTATTCTTCAATCTTCAAGACTCAACTTAAGGTGGTAAGATTAAATTCTTTCGAAATCTTAAATCACTTCTAGATATTCAAGAAAGGTGGCTTATTGCTGTTCTTCTTATTCTAAAGGGTCGGGTTTCACAATCTCTTTCTTGTTTTATGTGTCTACCAAAGGCGATTAGTTCTTTGTTAGACAATTGTTATTGTTAGGATTCAACTCCAAGAATAGACTTCTTGAATTCAAGAAACTCTTTCTTGAATTCAATCTATCTTTAATTTTCCTTTTTTTTTGTTTCTTTATTTTTCTTTTCACTTCCGCGTGTTTCTTGATTTTCTTTAGTAGTTCTCGAACCCCTATCGTGTATTATCAAGTGGTATCAGATCATAGTCTAATCAAGATTTCAATCTTGATAATCTTGGGAGGTTCTTGAGCAGAAAAAGGAAAAGAAAAAGAAAAAAAGAACTAAAAAAATAAAAAGAAATAAATCCGCCAAAAAAAAAAGTGAATAGTTGTTTTGTTTCCAAGTCAAGAAAGGAGACAAGAAGATGGGATCCTAGTTCTTGTAGATTAAGGTGACTTTTTCCCTATTCTTGTGGGTTTTGGGTTTTTTAAATTTTTTCATTTTTCTTTTTAAACTAACCAATTCCTATTCTTTCTAGGTTTGGACTTTCACTTTCCTTTTTATTTTCTAAATCCTCAATTTTATCACTAAATTGTTGTGACTTGTTAGGTTTATTAATAAATTTAAAGATTAACGATCAAGAGTTACTTTGAGAGGAAAAAAGCAAAAGAGTTGAGAGTATTAGAAGAAACAAACCAAAATTGAGAGATACATAATTCTTGTAATCGTTGTTCAAGACGTTTCAAACAGGTACTTATCGTGAAAGGAGGCGAGCTATGACTCAATAACTTGAAAAGTCAAACTTACAGTATAGCGAATGGAAGGAAGACAATGGTAAAGTTATTTTTCAAACAAGAGCTAAAGTCATATCCGCGATTTGTGCCCTTATAATTTACAAAGAATATGGCTATAACTCAATTAGCTCTTATATGGTTGAAAGATTGAACTTGCCTTGAGTTGAGGAAATTGAACCCTACATGTTGAGAAGAGTAAAGGTGGATAAAAGAGTGTTATTACTATTCTCTATTGGAAGGTATTAGGATGCAATTTGGTGTGATGTTATTCTCATGAATAATTATCATATTTTGTTGGGAAAGCCATGGTATGTCTACATAAGTGGTTCATATAGCATGGAAAAAAACAGATACTCTTTTGAGGTTAATGGGAAGAAACTCTTTTTTGGGCCTTTGACTCCCTCACAAATTTGTGAAGACGAAAAGACTGTTAAAGAGAATATAGAAAAATATGAGAGAGAAAAGAATGAGAGGAGTAAGAGAGTGCATGTTGACATCCCAAGAGAGGAAAAATGAGAGATTGTGTTGAGTGAAGAGAGTGGGATGTCAAGGGGGGAATAGAGTAAGCTTGAGAGGAAAGAAAATAGAGAAGGTTATGAGATAGAAAAAAGATGTGAGGTAGAGAAACAAGAGGGTTTGCGTGAAGAAAAAGAAGAAAATCGTGGTGAGAAAGAAGAGGATAAGGGTGAGGAGAAAGCTAGTTTTGTGATAAAAGCCAAAGACAGTGTATGCAAGAAAAATATTTCTTTACTTTCTAACCCTTTAACTCTTTCTTGTTTTACTTCTTGTGATTTTGTGCTGCCATACGTGGAAAGTTCTTTTGAAAGTGGGGGTGAGACACAAGAGATGTTTGCAAAGGATCCAATTGGATTCCAACATGAATTTAGCGAAATCAATTCTTGCTGGATGGTGGATAATAAAAGCTTGATTAATTTCTTTGTTGTTGAACCTTTTGACTATTTTGATTTTTATTTACGGGTTTACAACATGGAGTTCCCTCAAGTCATTGTTAAGTTAGAGCCATTGCTTAAAAGAATTAAAGGTGATGTTGTTCCATTAATAATTAAGTCCAAGTATGGTATTTATAATTGGTTTATTCACATTCCTGGCCTTTGTAGAACACCTAGGTATTTTTGGAGGTAATGAATTATACTCCTACTTCTTATGTTGGTGACCTTATAATTTTTAAGAATGATGATATTTTGATGCATATCAAGTCATTAACTATAATATCTAAGCTCAAGTGAAAGACTAATTTGCTTACTTTTGAAATTTAGTATGACATAGAGGATTATGCATTCCAACTTGGTGGAAAGAGGCATGAAATTTATGAGAAAAGGATTGCTAATGAGTTAAATGTTCTTTCTTCTCTTATTCAAGTGCCTAATGAGTTTTTCATGTGATAAATTGCTAGAATGTGAGTTTTGTTGTTCGATGAGAAGTCATTCCTCTAGTCATATTTATTGCGAGGCTCTAAAAATGCTTGCTTCTAGTAAAGACGATATGCATGATTATTGTGACATTAGTAATCAAATACTCTTTCATGAACATACCTATGACTCTTTTTGTGACAATTTGAGCAATTATGTAGAATTCACTGGTGTTGCGAATATTATTGGGGAAAGTTATAATCACTAGCTTGGATGTATTGAATATTTTATTTTGGAATTTATGGGTTCTTCTGACCTTTCTGAGAATTTATGTGTTTCTTTGAATAACTTACGTGTAGAAGAATCCATGGGATTTATAATTGATAATTGGCTATATCATAAAAGTGTCTTATTTGATACACGTGGCAGAGATAATTGTATTAAATGGTTGCATGGCCAATATTTTGTAATTTCTTTTAGGTGCACATATTTGGGATGATGAGATCCATATGATTTATAAGGGAGAATTTACACCTATTTGGATTAATTGGGTTAAGTGGACACATGGTCACTATCTTGTTTTATTCCTACAATTTATTCAGATTAGTGGATGTCATTTACTAGTGCATGTTTTCTTTTTCTTGCAAGGTCGAAATTCGAGGACGAATTTTCTTCAAGAAGAGGGAAATGATAGCATCCTAGGAAGCTCAAATCTATTCAAGGACAAGATTAAAGCTCTGGAATCTCAAATAGGGACTTTAACAAGATGTCAAGCTAAAGTGTTGCCAGACAAGGTCATTAGACAACAAGTGCAAGTAAATAAGTTGTTAATTAGGAGGAAGATCTTAAGGAAAGGATATGAGTTATACTATATGTGTTATAATTATTTTATGTCCCAAATTCATGTCCAAGAAGAGGTGGATTACATCCCAAAAAACATCCTCTGAAGAAGGTCCAAATCAGGCCACCGTTAGACCAATTTGGCACCTAAAATATGTCTAAACTTGCAGCCCATGAAGTACTACATGAAGCCACGTTTTTATATAATAAAAAGTACTTACTTGATGTCCAAGAAGGTTACAATATTCGTGCTAGATGTTGAGTGCAAGTTGGTGCCTAGTTGCTTGCAAATTTCCTTCAAGATTTCAAAATTTTCATGATTCTATCAAAGATTGGTTTGGGACATATTTTCATATATTAGGGGACTATATTTATTACTTTCCTAGTTAGTTAAGGTTATGTTTTCCTTTTCCTAATATTGTTGGAAGTACTTTCCAAGAATGACTTGGTGTTTTCTTCCTAGTATTTTCCTTTTCCTAAGGTAATTGGACTTGTTGTCCGAAGTAGTTTAGGACTTTATTTCCTTATTTTTAGGTACAATTTCATGACCCCTCTATATATAAAGGGAGTCTTATTTGTTTTTATACTTAGATTATTATATACAATATCAATAAAAATTGTGAGATTTTTCTTGCACTCTCGTGTATGGCTACTCTTCGATTTATTCTTCAACCTTCAAGACTCAACTTAAGGTGGTAAGATTAAATTATTTCGAAATCTTAGATCACTTCTAGGTATTCAATAAAGGTGATAAGTTTAGGCTTATTATTTTTCTTGTTAGCCTAAAAGGTCGGGTTTCATAATCTATTTCTTGTTTTTAAGTCTCTACCAAAGGCGATTAGTTCTTTGTTAGTTAATTGCTGTTGTTAGAATTCAACTCCCAGAATAGACTTCTTGAATTCAAGAAAATCTTTCTTGAATTCAATCTATCTTTAATTTTTCGTCTTTTTTGTTTGTTTATTTTTCTTTTAGCTTCCGCGTGTTTCTTGATTTTCTTTAGTAGTTCTCGGACTCCTATCGTGTTGTTATCATTAGCGGATATATTGTACTTCAATAACTGTATTTTTATGGCATCCTAATGTAATTCACTTATGAGGGTATTTTAATTCCGTAACTTTCATGGAATTATCTCCAAATCATTACTCAACTGAAGGCCCAAACATCATCCTTTATTTACCACAATTACACCCTCATTCTACTACCAGGGCAGCATTCCATCTCTTGTAAATGCTACTAGTCCTGGACTCCTTTGAGTACATTCAGGCTATATTAAGCTCTCTATAACTTAGACAAACCATCAGCTCTCTTGTTTTCATGTGCGTAATCCAGAGAACTTATCCATTTTCGTCATCTTTTCACTCGCCCTTTCTTATCCTCACTCATGTCTATTAGAACCTTGTCGCTTCACAATATAATAGCTTGCGACCTACACATATCTATTTATATTACTTGCAACCTTTCAACTTGCTTATACCATCAATTTCCTTATGTTATTCTAGAACATCAAGCAATACATCACATCGTCTCTAACTCTTCTTTACTCTTTTGGCTAGATCTATCTGTACCTAGAAACCATAGGCTGGAAGATCTGCTACTGATGATGCCGCTATAATTCTTGGATACTGAATCCCCGCACTTCTAGCCTTTTATCCCAAAGTACGCACTATTCAAAACTTACTGCATTTGAGTATTTCGTACGTTGTTCACCTTTACCTTACTTGTAAAGACCCGTAAAATTTCATGGCTAAAAATAATGCCCAAATAGGTCCCCGTGTTGTTATAAATGTAGAAATTCTTAAAACGGACCCTTTTTGAGTAAAAAGTACCCCGGGACTTAAAAAGATGTAATATTCCAGATTTGCACGGGTCCGCGGTCCACTATGTGATCGTAGATCAGGTATGCGGACCGCATAGTGGTCACATACCTGGAAAATTTGCTGTCCATTTTGAGGACATCTATGCGGGCTAGAATGCGGTCGAATTTTAAGAATGTGGGCCGCATAGTTGTTGCATTCTTGCACATTGACTTTTGCGGAGGGAGTTATGCGACACACTATGCGATCGCATAACAGGTATGCTGTAACGACCCGGCTGGTCGTTCCGAGAGTTTAGCCCCGTTTCCCCCGTTTTTGCTTCATTTTATGTGGTTCAGCTTTATTTATGTGTGTTGGGTCGGTTCGTTCTGGTTCAGAGTGGTCATGGTGAGCATTGAGGCAATTAGTCTCTCAAGGTAGCCTAATACTTGAGAAAGTCAACTGAGAGTTGACTTATTGGTAAACGACCTCGGAATGCGTATTTTATGGCTCGGATAGCTTCGTTAGGTAATGTCCGGTGTAGAATTAGAATTTGAGTAGGAAAAGGTAGGGAAGAAGGGGGTGGAGAATTGGAATTTCTTTTGAGGTTTTGGGTAGGCAATTGCGATCCGATTATTTTTGTAAGAGTAGAATCGTGGGAGGACGAGGTTTCTAGTGATGTAAAAATTATCAAATTTCGAGACGTGGGACAGGGGCTCGGGTTAGGACAAATTTTGAGATTTTTGTGTAATTTGATAGTTTTTGAGTGGGTTGTGTTCCTTGGTTATTTATTGATGATTATGAACTAATTTTGGCTAGATTCGGAGAAATCAGGAGCCAATTTGAGGGGCAATAGCATAACGGACTAGTGTTGTGGTCCGGTGGAGGTAAGTAATGGTTATAAATCTTGTCCTGAGGGTATGGAACCCCGGACTACATATTTTCTCACTGATTTTGGAATGGCGCACATGTCGGATGACGAGTATGTGACGAATACTGATTTTTGGATTGGACTAGGTCCTCTCCGCGGCAACTAATGGGTTGCATATTTGACATACGAGCCTATAAGGAAAACATGAACATTTGTAAACTTACACATGTGATATAAAAACTAACACATGTGATATATGGCCTATAAGGCCAACATGAAAATTTGTAAACTCAAAACATAGGCCGACAAGGCCATACAAGTATCCATATACATGACATTTGTCTACAAGCCTCTAAGAGTACATAAGTATCATAAAGGTCGGGACTGAGCCCCGCCATAACAATCAATACATGTTCTAATTATATTGGCTAAATAAGCAACTCCGGAGCAAATGGAGCGAACCAACATCTTCCGTTTAGCTGATAGCCTACTTGGAGGATTCACGACATTCCTATCGGGACCTGCGGGCATGAAACGCCGCATACCTAGGTAAAAGGGATGTCAGTACAAATAATGTACCGAGTATGTAATGAATGAAAATCAGTAAATAATAGACATGAGGGAAACATGGAGTAAACGACTCGACATGTAAGTGTGAATAGCTCTGTGAATCATTTAATATTTAAAATGTCATGCATATGCGTATGAATACAATACCATGCATAGTTATACGTATGCATAACATCATAAAGCCTATGAGGTTATCCCATCAATCATCTCTGCCACTATGGGCAATATCATCAACGTATACCAGTTGATCAGGTGGTGGTGCGTATATAACGCGGTAACCTTTTCCCATATCCCATATATACATACACACACACACACACACACACAGATATATATATATAAAATATTTTACATATATACGCGTATATAACTCTATCTGGTCAAGGGTCAATATACATGTATAAATGAATGTAATGCATCAGAAGTACGTCAATAAAATCTCTCAGAATGTCATAAGACCATTATGCCTTTGAATAATACCATGAAGTAAACTTTATCAACTTACGTATTTTTTGATACCCATGAACAGACGATAGAATAATAAGACATGGGAATTAAAGAACATAGGCACCTCTAATACTTCTACGAATAGAGTCATTTATGGAAGTTGTGCATTTTCTCGTTTCGTTTGTCTCGTATGGATCATGCCAAAAAGAAAGAAGGGATAGCCTTAACATATACCAGAGTCTTCTACGGTTGTACGAATGTTAGTATATATGATGCATGGATAATATTCCAAAATCAAATGGTTCTTTCCGTTCCATCTCAGCTTTCTTTAAATGTAAGCAATTACTTTTCCTGGTCTTTCTGCCCCCTTTGTTGCGTGCATACTTAGCTTACCTTAGTGCCCACACATATTGAATTCCATACAACTCATGTGATCTTGAATCACTTCTGATTTTACATCCCGTTCATTAGCCATGGTAGGTGGCACTTTCTTATGGAGTCCATACAATGTTGTTGTGAGACTGATGTTACAAGACCATTTCCTCTTTAGGTCACTGTGCTTAGGCTGAAGCCTTCATCCTTATTCCCTCACCTAGTCTTTTGGTTTAGTACTTAGGGAGGACCCTCTGACTCTTGTAAAGCTGCGAGCTTATTACATCGTATACTCGACGGACCTTTTGATGCCCTTCCTTGCCTATAATTATTCGTAGTTACTTACCTTCATGCCCTTATGCTTGTAGGGTTGCTTCTAAACTGATATTTTAGATGTCTTCCTATTGGCGCACTCTTTTATTCCCGTAACATTCATACGGTACTTTTAACTACCCCAACTCTTATCTGAATATTTTTTAAGTATTACAATGACATTACTGTGAGGCTGAATTCACTGTATTGGGTTTTACTATGTTTATCTTGCATGATCTACTGATTTGTTTGTATCCTCTTGACTAGCCATAACTTGTCTCTTCCTGAGTCAACTACTAACTACTCAGTGGCCCATTCTCATATAAATACTATGCGTAATCTTTCTTGGGTTATTTCCTTTGTCTTAACTTACCTCTCACATTGGCTCCTTATTTCTCAATAACATCCCAGGCAGTAATCCTTACTTCCTTTCCTTTGCATCGTGTTTGCATAATGTTCTGGAATCGTAGCATATATGTAAGATTTGAATAAGTGGAATCTTAACCCTTTATTGTCACGACCCCAAATCCTATACCGGTCGTGATGGTGCCTATCGTGGACCTAGGATAACCAATAATCACATAATTACAGTTTCTTTCCAAAATCCCAACCATTTTCAAACACATAATAAAGTATATAGAATTACTAAATCCATTAGGCAAATAAACAGTCTAACTGTAATGACTCAGCTGGTCGTTTGGAGAGTTTACCTTCATTTCCCCCGTTTCTGCTTCATTTTATGTGTTTCTGCTTCATTTATGTGTGTTGGGTCGGTTGGTTCGGGTTCAGAGTGGTCATTATGAGAATTGAGGCATTTAGTCTCTCAAGGTAGCCTAATAGTTGAGAAAGTCAATTGCGAGTTGACTTATTAGTGAATGACCTTAGAATGCATATTTTATGGATCGGATGGTTTTGTTAGGTGATTTAGGACTTACGAGTGTGTTCGGAATGGAGGTTTGAAGTCCGCTGTAGAATTAGGCTGGAATTGGCGAAAGTTAATTTTTGGCGATTTCCGGTCGGCAGTGGAAAATAGGCTATCGGGTCGGAATGGAATTCCGGAAGTTGGAACAGGTCCGTAATGTTATTTTGGATATGTGTGCAAAATTTCAGGTCAATCGGAGGTGTTTTGGTTGGTTTCGGCGTCGTTGGCGAAATTTGGAAGTTTCAAAGTTCATAGGCTTGAATTTGATGTAATTTTTGTGTTTTGATGTTGTTTTTGGTGGTTCGAAGGCTCTACTAAGTTTGAAAAATTCTATGGGGTGTGTTGGTATGTTTGGTGGGAGCCCCGAGGGGCTCGGGATTGATTTCAGATGGTTGGGGGAGTTTTGAACTTGGAAAATTACAGCAAATAGCTCCTGGGGTAAGTTTTGTGTTGGCCGCACCTGTAGATTGGTAGCCGCAGGTGCGATGCCGCATGTGCGAAAGTCCATGCGCAGGTGCGAAGGGAGTCTAGGAAGACGGAGTCCGCAGGTGCGAAGGGATGGCCGCACCTGCGAAGCCGCATGTGCGGAGAAGGGGTCGCAGGTGCGAGAATTGGTCCGTTAGTGGGTTTTTGCAGGTGCGCACCTAGGACCGCAGGTGCGATTAAAGGTCCGCAGGTGCGGAATTGCTGGGTAGAATATTATAAAAGAATCCTCCGTGAAATTTTAGTCATTAACCATTGTTGCATGCGGTTAGAGCTCCTTTGAGGGTAATTTGAAGAGAGAATTTGTGGGTCTTCACTGGAGGTAAGTTCCCAAGTTATTAAAGTCGTTTCTATATTATTTTGTTCGGATTAGGCTTGTATTTGAAGGATTAAAGTAAGAAAATGTTTGGAAAATGGGAGGAAAGATTTGGGAATTTCTTTTGACAATTTTAGTGGGCAATTGTGGTCCGATTTTGATGTTCTTGATATGTAACGTCTTGTGGAGGATAAGGGTTCTTGTGATGTAAATTTTATCAGATTTTGAGGCGTGGACCTGGGGCTCGGGTTTGGCCGAATTTTGAGATTCTTGTATAATTTGATAGTTTTCGATTGGGTTGTGTTCCTTTAGTACATATTGATGATGCTAAAATGGTTTTGGCTAGATTCGGAGCAATCGGGAGCCAATTCGAGGGGCAAGGGCACAGCGTACTAGTATTGTGGCTCGGTAGAGGTAAGTAATGGTTATGAATCCTGTCCTGAGGGTATGAAACCCCGGACTTCATATTTCTCACTGATTTTAGAATGGCGCACATGTCGGATGACGAGTATGTGGCGCGCACTGATTTTTGGATTGGACTTGGTCCTCTCCGCGGCAACTATTGAGTTGCATATTTTACTCAAAACCTTATGTTAAATTATGTTCTAAAGATTGTTTCAATATTTGGGCTATAAACCGTGTTTGGGGCCTCATGCCGATCTGTTTAGACCCCTTGGGGGATTTTTACTACTATTTCCTCACTGTTTATTGATGATTTCACTCAGTCACATTGTGCTTACTGTTTTCGAAACTCAGCCTTATTTACACTATTTTGAGATTTAAAAATGATCGTTTGGGTCAGGTACTGCGTTTTACTAATACACCCGATGAGCTTTTGAAAGGTTATGAGTGAGTGAGGTCGAGTGCCTGATTTGTGAGGATATGATGCGCCACGAGGTGGCTTGATATTAGCGCTTGGGCTGAAGGAGCCCCGCTGGAGTCTGCACACACCCCTAGTAAGGGCACCGAGTGCCGAGTGACGAGTGATTGGGAGGCATGAGTGACTGTGAGGTATGCCCGAGGGGCTGATTATGCGTGATGGTGAGGTATGCCCGAGGGGCTGATTATGAGTGATTGTGAGGCATGCCCGACAGGCTTATTATGATACATGTTTTTTCTCGAGGGTCTACTTATGATTTACCACTTTCACTCTGAACTTATGAAATATGTTTTGCCCGAGGGGCCTTTTGATCATTTTCAGCATTTTTACACTAAACTTCTTGAAAGTTATGTTGAAACTATTGGCGAGTATATTTCCAAATGATTTTTACTGAAATTGGCTTTTAAGCATGATGATTTAACGTATACATTGTTGGAAAGAAAGGCTGTGCTTATTGTGAATTGATGAGTTGATTTTATGTGTTTCTTGCTGCTCATACCTGATTTATTTTCATTACTACTGAGTTGGTGTACTCACATTACTCCCTGCACCTTGTGTGTAGATCCGGGTGTTAGGGCAGGGTGAGTTGTCTATCTGTTCTAGAGATTCTCCGAGGTTTGCGAGGTAGCTGCATGCGTCTGCATTCCTGCTCTCTCTCATGCTTACTATTATAGAATTTATTTTCTTTTGAGTTGTATATTTTGTGTAGATGCTCATGATCGGTGACTCCGGGTTCTCGGGGGGTTATATTTAATATTCAGGATAACTTTAACTATTTTATAATTGTTTAAAGGAAAACTTTATGGGTAATCAGTATAGTAAAGATGTAAATAGAAGCTTATTATGATTCGAGTGTAGTTTTGGCTGGACTAGTTCCACGATAGGCGCCATCACTACTGGCTTAGATTTGGGGTCGTGACCGTTTGGTATCAGAGCACTAGGTTACATAGGACTCACCTGTCATGAGCAGGTTTAGTAGAGTCTTGTGGATTGGTACAGAGACGTCTGTACTTATCTTCGAGAGGCTGCGAAACCCTTAGGAAAAATTTCACATTCTTGAATTCTATTCGTGCGAACCCATTTAATTCAGCCAAGAGCGTAAGTCTTGAATACCATCCATGTATTCGAACGCGCACGAGAGCACTTGGTATCAGTTGGGCATCGACGGTTTGTGACTTCCATGGATGAGATGTGATTTTGGCATGTTGGTAATGGGCCATTCTGGAGGACTTGTGGTTGGATCATTATGTTGCTTGAGTGCTGAGATTTTTGCTGTGTGGGCACATGTATTTGGGGACTTATATGTCCGTTGATGTCCTTATTAACGGGACGTTGTGACTAAATGGCTATATGGTGAGTGTGATTTGATGGTTAGATGTGTTCAGACTATTATTTGTGACAAAAGGGTTGGCTGGAAATATGGCAAGATTTATTGAGTGTTTGATTTCTATCTCGATTTGGTATATGGCCTTGAGTCGTGAGTATATTGTAAAACCCCTCATGTTGTGTAGCGTTGGAGTGAATCAGATTTTTCTGTTGGGTTATGAGTTCATGGTGATGTCTTTTGAGCTGATCATTGCCCTAGTAGCGTTCATGTATTTGATTAACGGTGTATTCCAGCCGTATTAGCACTCCTTGTTATTGTATTCACCGATGGCGTCCTGCCATATTCGCGTAGCCAGGAGTAGAATACTCAGTAATTGAGGATGGCATTATAGGGATTCAGGGAGGAAACGCTCTATGAAAAATTCTCCGAGTGTAAATTTTTACTCGGTTCAGTAGCATTCTTGGGACACATGGTGTCCAGTAAGGGTATCCCTGTGGTCAGACATGTGTGAGTAGAGCTTCCAGAAGCTTGAGATTTCTGTGACCGCCGCTCCAATGTTAGTTTTGCCATCAGCTTCAGGTTCTTACCGTGTATTGTGATGCCTCGAGGGTAGGCATTGGTTGTGTTCAGATGCAGGAAGGTGTAGTGATTGCGTGATGGTTATGGTCTTCAGAAGTGTATGGAGAGATATCAGTTGGGGCTAAGCGGGCAGGGGTATCTCCTGCTGTTTGTCCTTGGGTGTGTGATTCCTATGTAGTTATGTAATAAGTTCTCTTCTACCAGTAAATGATATATATTGTAATTGGAGTCTAGATCGCTTGTGGAAGTTGGTGTGACTGTTACAATGGTGAATACGAAATTTGTAGATGACTTGATCTGTTAGACGGGTGGTGTTATTATGGGCATTGTGAGTTATTATTTGTCTCAATCATTGGCTTTGGGCCAAGTGGGAGAGTCTGTTAATGATAAGTTGATTGCACGATTATGTGTGGTATTGGTTTCAGTTCGAGGTATATTGGTGGATCAGTTATGACCTGCAAGTGTGAGGTCTGGGAATGTCATGAATAATGGAAATCTCTTCGATATAGATTGTAATGTACTCTGTTGGGTAATTGGGTTCTATTGAATGATTTAGTGGAAATTGTAAAAGGTGTAGTGTGTGTAGTGTATGAATTTGCTTGTGGCTTCAAGTGACTGGATTACTTCCCTAGTATATTAGTGTGCAAATGGGTCAGGATGATTCTATCTAATTGGTCAGTGTAATTGAGATTTACATTAGAGGGGGTCCAGACTTGTGGTATTTCTACATCATCACGGATTCTATTTATCAGTATCGGGAAGGTGAAGGTAATGGCTTAGGATTCGCAGGGAGTCTCTTTAGGGTAAGTATTTTGAATGTGGTACTTTTGGGGATATTGGAGAGAGTATTCGGCGGCTTATGAGCCTTAGACGGTATGGTTTTGTGCTTGGGTCGCGTGTGGTGAGTCTGGGTTAAAGATTTTGGTATTACGGCATGGAGAAGTATCAATTTGAAGGTAGGTCATAAGGAACTTGGGTAAATAGGGCATCTTGGTGGTAGGTCAGAACGGCATGGTAAGGGATACGATGAGTTTTTGGGTGTTCATGAGGTGACGAGTTTTTTTTTCTGGTGTTTCTTAGCAATGCTCTTTGATTTTTGGTGGTCTGCGTAGCTTGGTTGAGTTAGAAGAATTCTGTCATGATGGTTTGGTGTTGCGTAAATGGGATTTCGGATAGTTTCGGATGGTTTCTACCGCAGAAAGGGTGCATATTTTCTTATGATGTGTAGTGAATTTGCTTCTAAGTGGGATCAAATAGAAGTTCCTGGCTAGTTGGGTACGTAGTTGCTTTTGGCTCAGAAGGGACAATGGAGTTCCCGTATTTTTCTTAGGTTGGCATGGTGTATGCGGTATGTTGGGTACAGTTGAGATTTGCATAGGTGAGGTCACGGTTCGTTCTGGAATGAAGGTCATAAATTCTTAGGCAGCATGGGCAGCTTCAGATGACTTGGTAGATGATATCACTAATTGGTGTGACTTGATAAGGGTATACATTTCAGAAAGAGCAATGTGTTTGAGTGAAGGGTATTTCATTGGTATCGCGGCGCCCTATTGATTGGATCGACTATTGATATTCAAGGTTTCTTGGTAAACGGAAGGATTATAGGGGTATCCTTTGTGGAATGATTGAGTATTTGGGATGTGTCATGTATTCGAGCGGTGGGGTTGAGATCATATATAGTAATCCGTGCACTTCATGGACTTTCGAGACTGAGAGTTCTCATAAACATGTTATTTTGTGGTAGTGAACTGTGAAGATGCGAGCAGAGCTAGTTGTATGTTAGTATGTACCATGATTCCGTCATTGTGAAATTTTCGGTAAGTTATCTATCTGCTGTGGGTGATTAGAGTTAAATTAGGGTCACTGGTAGGCTAATATGGGTGTGTGTTCTGAACCGAGTAAGAATTGTTGGCTCCGAGTTTCTATTATTGATAAATGTACCATTCGGTTGTGATTGAGTTTATTCATGTTCTAGAGTGATCTATGAGTTACCCTTCGGTATTGCGAGGAGTGGTGATTATTGGTTATATGCACATATGGCGCAGTTCTAATTAGGCTTTTTTGGATGGAATGGTATCGTCCGGTTTCCCTCGTGGTTATGGTGGCACATAAGTACTTCATGCCAAATTTTGAATGGTTATTGATTTTGGGCAAGGTGTCTTGAAATATTTCAAGTGAACCAGCGGTTGGATGAGATTGCGCAGTGTAACGGAGTTATGTAAGGCTATGACCATTAGTATTGGATTCGTGTGTTTTTATTTTTATGGTATGTGGCAGGCTGTTAGCATGATATCGTGATGGTAATTGTCAATGGCAGGATAGTTCTCTAGTGTGGATCTTTTATATAATTTGATTTCATTGGGATATTGGTGTTAAGTGCACAAGATGCACATGTTTTGGCTTCGAATTGTATTGATGTGTCATGTCATCAGCGTGGTTGTGATGGATGAGAAGAGGTCATTGGACCTAGAATGAACATTTTCTGAATTTTCTACACCATAGTGGAAGGATAAATATCGGGAGTCAGCTTAGAAATCTTCTATAATTCCTGTTTAAGAAGGGAGAGCTTCATGTCTTACTGATCGGACAAATGGTTGTTAGTTTATACGTGCTTCTTTCATCATCAGCAATATATGGAAGTGTTAGAGCGAGGAATTTCTTGATAAGAGTTTATGTACCGGTATTGGGTTGTTCTGAGCAGTTATTGTGGTTAAGAGTTATCCCTATGAGTGTTTGAGTCACGCGGTGTATTATGTGATTCCACCTGGGGTGCGTATATGACTTGATTCACCATGTTCAGACTTGTTCAGATTATAGTTATGGAAATTTTGATCTTGTATGTTATTTCAGAAGTGGGAATTTGGTTCTAAGGTTTATGGGTTATGATAGGATTTCGAAATTTCAACGGTATTGTGCTATTGGACCTATATGGGATAGGGTGACGTGGGATCACCATCGGGTATGTGCATGGTAAGCTACGTAACAGTTTGATGGTGTTGGAGAACAACTCTTGGTACGTTTGAGGACGAACGTATGTTTAAGTAGGGGATGATGTAACGACCCGGCCGGTCGTTCCGAGATTTTAGCTCCGTTTCCCCTGTTTCTACTTCATTTTATGTGGTTCAGCTTCATTTATGTGTGTTGGGTCGGTTGGTTAGGGTTCAGAGTGGTCATGGTGAGAATTGAGGCATTTAGTCTCTCAAGGTAGCCTAATAGTTGAGAAAGTCAACTGAGAGTTGACTTATTGGTGAATGACCTCGGAATGCGGATTTTATGAGTCGGATGGTTTCTTTAGGTGATTTGGGACTTAGGAGTGTGTTCGGAATGGAGTTTTGATATCCGGTGTAGAATAAGGCTTGAATTGGCGAAAGTTAGTTTTTGGCGATTTTCGGTCGGCAATGGAAAATAGGCTATCGGGGTCGGAATGGAATTACGAAAGTTGGAACAGGTCCGTAATGTCATTTTAGATATGTGTGCAAAATTTCAGGTCAATCGGAGGTGTTTTGGTTCGTTTCGGCGTCGTTGGCAAAATTTTGAAGTTTCAAAGTTCATAAGCTTGAATTTGATGTAATTTTGGTGTTTTCATGTTGTTTTTGGTGTTTCTAAGGCTCAACTAAGTTTGAATAATGCTATGGGGTGTGTTGGAATGTTTGGTAGGGGCCCCGAGTGGGCTTGGGATTGATTTCGGATGGTTGGCGGAGTTTCGAACTTGGAAAATTGCAGCAAATGGCTGCTGGTGTATGTTTCTAGTGTTGGCCGTATCTGCGGATTGGTAGCCGTAGGTGCAATGCCGCAGGTGTGAAAGTCCATGCACAGGTGCGAAGGGAGTCTAGGCAGGAGGAGTCCGCAGATGCGAAGGGATGGCCGTACCTGCGAAGCCGCATGGGCGGAGAAGGGGTCGCAGGTGCGAGAATTTGTCCGTTAGTGCGTTTTCGCAGGTGCGGACTTGGGACCACAGGTGCGGGTCCGCATGTGTGGAATTGCTGGGCAAAACAATTAAAAAAAAGCCTCCGTGAAATTTTAGTCATTAACCATTGTTGCATGCGGCTGGAGCTCCTTTGAGGGCAATTTGAAGAGAGAATTTGTGGGTCTCAGTGGAGGTAAGTTCCCGAGTTATTAAAGTCGTTTCTATGTTATTTGTTCGGATTAGGCTTGTATTTGAAGGATTAAAGTAAGAAAAAGTTTGGAAAATGGGAGGAAAGATTTGGGAATTTCTTTTGGCAATTTTAATGGGCAATTGTGGTTCGATTTTGATGTTCTTGGTATGTGCGGTCTCATGGGAGGATAAAGGTTCTAGTGATGTAAATTTTATCAGATTTTGGAGCGTGGGCTCGGGGCTGAGTTTGGCCGAATTTCGAGATTCTTGTATAATTTGATAGTTTTCGATTGGGTTGTGTTCCTTTAGTATATATTGATGATGTTAAAATGGTTTTGGCTAGATTCGGAGCAATCGGGAGCCAATTCGAGGAGCAAGAGCATTGGGGGCTTTTAACTTCTATTTCCTCACTGTTTATTTATGATTTCAATCAGTCACATTGTGCTTACTGTTTTTGAAACACAGCCTGATTTATACAACTCTGAGATTAAAAATGATGTTTTGGGTCGAGTACCCCGTTTTACTGATACGCCCGAGGGGCTTTTGAGAGATTCTGACTGAGTGAGGCCGAGGGTATGATTTGTGAGGATATGATACGCCACGAGGTGGCTTGATATTAGCGCTTGGCTGAAGGAGCCCCTCTGGAGTTTGCACACACCGACATTGAGCGCACCGAGTGGCCTTTTGATGGTGAGGTATGCCCGATGGGCTAATTATGAGTGACTGTGAGGCATGCCCGAGGGGCTAATTATGATACATGTTTTTGCCCGAGGGGCTACTTATGATTTTACCACTTTCACTCTGAACTTATGAAATATGTTTTGCCTGAGGGTCCTTTTGATGATTTTCAACTTTTTTACACTAAACTTCTTGAAAGTTATGTTGAAACTATTAGCGAGTATATTTCCAAATGAATTTTACTGAATTGGCTTTTAAGCGTGATGATCTAACGTATACATTGTTGGAAAGAAATGTTGTGCTTATTGTGAATTGATGAATTGATTTTATGTGTTTCTTGCTGCTCATACCTTATTTATTTTCATTACTACTGAGTTTGTGTACTCACATTACTCCCTGCACCTTGTGTGCAGATCGAGGTGTTAGGGCAGGGTGAGATGTCTATCTGTTCCAGAGATTCTCAGAGGTTTGCGAGCTAGTTGCATGCGTCCGAAGTCCTGCTCTCTCTCCTGCTTACTATTATAGAATTTATTTTCTTTTGAGTTGTATATTTTATGTAGATTTTCTTGACCGGTGACTCCGAATACTCGGGGGGTTGTATTTAATATTCAGTATAACTTTAACTGTTTTATAAATTTTTAAAAGAAAGCTTTAAGGGTAATCAATATAGTAAAGATGTAAATGGAAGGTTATTATGATTCAAGTGTAGTTTTGGCTGGCCTAGTTGCACGGTAGGCACCATCACGACTGGCTTAGATTTGGGGTCGTGACACTAACCATCCCAAAAACCCGGAGTCAACATGTCATGAGAATCTAAGAAATATGCCAAAAGGAATGCTATTATAATACAAAACCTTCGAACAAATAATTAGATACAACATAAGAAGGGAAAACAGGGATGCTACGGACGCTGTACAACTACCTCTATATCCCGAACTCTGGCTCCGCATGGAATAGATGGTTAACGCTCAGTATCAGCACATGTATCTGCACATAGGGGTGCATGGAGTAATGTGAATACGCCAACTCAGTAGTAATGAAAAAAATCAAGACTAAGCGGCAAAAAACGCATAAAAATCAATATCATCAGTTCACAATATGCACAACCTTTCTTTCCAATTTGAAAATAGTTAAGCACAATATGACTTAGTGTAAATCATAAATCAAGAGTGAGGAAATATTAGTAAAAATCCCCTAAGGGGTCTAAACAAGTCGGCATGAGGACCCAAACACTCTTATAGCCCAAATATAACAATAGTCTTCAGAACACATTTTAACATATGATTTAGAGTAAAATACGCAACTCAATAGTTTCCGCGGAGAGGACCAACTCCAATCCAAAAATTAGTGCGCGCCACATACTCGTCATCCGATATGTGCGCCATTCTAAAAACAATGAGAAATATGAAGTCCGGGGTTTCATACCCTCTGGAAAAGATTTATAACCATTACTTGCCTCTACCGAGCCACAATACTAATCCACGATGCTCTTGCCCCTCAAATTGGCTCCCGATTGCTCTGAATCTAACCAAAACCAGATTAACATCATCAATATACGCTAAAGGAACACAACCCAATCGAAAACTATCAATTTAGACACAATTCTCGAAATTCGGCCAAACCCGAGCCCCAGGCCCACGTCTCAGAATTCGTAAATTTACATCACTAGTATCCTCGTCCTCCCACGATTCTATACATACGAAGAAAACAAAAATCGGACCACAATTGCCCACTCAAATCTTCAAACGAAAATTCAAATTCCATGCACTTAACTTCCCAAAATTTTTGGTTTAAATTCAACAATTTTCCGGTTCAATTACTTGAAAAATGACATAAAAAGGAGTTATGAAGTTGAAAACCTTACCTCCAAGTGAGCCCGTTTGATTTATTCTTCATACCCTCTCATATAGCTCTAAACCCGCTTGTCAATGGAGGAAATGGACAAAATTTCGCAACAATGGGCTATTTAAAACATTCTGCCCAGCACTTATAATCCCTTTAGTATTATCGCGACTCCAGCCACGCGATCGCGAAGCACAGCCCAGACCACCCAACGTGATCGCATACCAACACAAGCTATTGCATAGAACAAATCTCCATTCCACACAGACCTCAGAACCTCTATGTGATCGCACCAAAGTCCACGCGATCACATTACTTCACCTGTCCAACCTATGCGATCACAATCCTAACCACGCGATCGCATAGAACCAAATGCGTGCCCCACTATTTTTCTCTACGTGATCGCGGATGAATCCACGTGATCGCAGTGAATGAATCACTGTTTCTAAAACACTAGAAAATAGCAGACTACTTAAGGCCAAAAAGTGCCCGTTGGAGATTCCGAAATACACCCGAGGACCCCGGAACCTCAGCCAATCCTACCAACACACCCCATAACACCTTCCAAACTCAGTCGAGCCTTCGAAACACCAAAAACAACACGAAAACACCAAAATTACATCAAATTCAAGCCTATGAACTCTGAAACTTCTAAATTTCGCCAATGATGCCGAAACCAACCAAAACACATCTGATTGACCTGAAATTTTGCACACATATCCAAAATGATATTACAAACCTGTTCCAACTTCCGAAATTCCATTCCGACCCCGATAACCTTTTTTCCACTGGCGACCGAAAATCACCAAAAACTAACTTTCGCCAATTAAAGCCTAATTCTACACCGGAAATCAAAACTTCATTCCGCCTAAGTCCCAAATCACCTAAAAAAGATATCCGAGCCATAAAATCCGCATTTCAAGGTTGTTTATCAATAAGTCAAATCCCTTTTGACTTTTTTAACTATTAAGCTAATTTAAGAGACTAAGTGTTTCAATTCTCACCACGACCACTCCGAACCCAAACCAACTGACCCAACACAACATAAATAGTCTAAGCAACATACGATAAAGAAAAAAGGGTGGAAACAGGGCTAATCTCACAGAACGACCGGCCGGGTCGTTACATTTATCATTCTTATCGTATTCCTCCTTTATTATTCCCTAGTTACTAAAACCACTTAATTCCGACTTAATGCAATATCACTCCATATTCCCCCTTTTAAGGGGGTACTAATATTTGGAGCCACGACGATCTACCTATAGATATTTTTCCTCTTCCTCTTTGGCATCTTTTCACATCATCGATGACCCTTACCGGCCTTGCGATAATCTTTCTGTACTAAGGATAACGAAATTCCTTACTCACAAGGGTGACACTTGGTGTAACTACAACACATAGTCCATTAAGCTCAACTTTTCTAACATTTCTTGCTTTAGGAAAGCGTCTTCCTGAATGAATTTTAAAGGTTATTCTTCTTTCGTACATTCTATTATCGCCGGAACGCAATCTGAAATTCTTATGAAGCCGACCATTATAAAATCATTCATTCCCTAATTCATGTTTAGTTTATCTTATTCCACAGCCCATACTGATTTCTATAACTCTGGGGTCTAATTTTTCCTTCTTGTAATCTCGTTAGAGTTGCAAACTTATTTCTCAAAATGAGGATATGATTGTATGGCCTATACTCTTTTGTTATCTTAAGGCCTATCACCTCTCTTCTCTTCCCTCATTTGACTGTAGACTCTGTTATGTTGTCATATTTTTGATCTACTGTTGTCATCCATGTATCACATCTTACTCATAATTCTTCATTAACTTTCTTCTTATTTCCCGCTAAACTTTCTGTCTTTCAATTTATTTTTGAAACTCCAAAAAGATATTCTTTTACTCTTAGCCCCCTTTGCTCCATCCACTGGATCTTAAGGTTGCCTAACATTATCTCTCTACTAAGGACGGGAGCCTACTAAGGTAATATTTATCCTTTTCATGTCTTCCAGAGCCTATCTTTATAAATTTTTTTGAACATTTTTAGTAGTCATATCTAGTTATACTATTCTTGAGTTCAACATCTGGGTGTCTCACAAGGAGATCTATTAGTATCTTTGTAATATCCTTCGGAACTGTCAACTAATACAAACAATCCATTCACCATTTTGGGTTACTCTAACCCCAGCCAGATCCAGATATCCCATCATTTTCTTAAAATACACCTGTTAGCCCCCATTTGGCATAATTGAGATGGGTGTGACCAATTATACATACCTCTATTACTGTTGAAGGTAACTCACAATGCTTATGTTTTTCTGCCTGAGTTGTAAATACCAATAATCTTCATCAACTGGGTACCTCGTACCCTTCTCATCTTGCTCCATTTACTTGTTGATGCTTATATCTACCTTATGAATCTCTCGTTTCTTTATACCATATGGGTGGAAAGATATTCATGCGTTAGGACCCCTTTTCCATAAGCTCATATGTCTTAGTACACACATAATCTGCTGGAGACCTTATATTTACTCATCATAAGCATGATGCAAATTCGATTTCCTCTAACTCAACTCTTCCAAAACCCATTCAATCCCTTACAAACCATATTTCTCGATATAGGCATCATCATATTATGAATAAGATAGAGTTTGGGAAATTGAGTTATTACAACTGAGCTCTACCACACGATCTAGAGTAAGAAGAAAGAGTGATAGTCCTAAATGCCCTGTAGCCTCCTGCTTATAAGTGAGGTGCATGACACACCTAAACAAGATTCTACTACACACGACTTGTAGACTCCCTAGGACAGAACTACTCTGATACCACTTTTGTCACGACCCAAACTGATGAGCCGCGACGGGCACCCGGTACCTTACTCAACCAAGTACCAATGTAACACATCTTTCGTGTTATTCTATCATAGGTAAATGAAGCGAAGTAAAGCACGAGGGACTACAGACTTATACATAGGACATACTAGCCTATAAGACCAAAATAATCACTCGTACACTGAACATAGGCCGACAAGGCCGTACAATTTTCACATACACGACATATGTCTACAAGCCACTAAGACTACATAAATGTCATAAAGGTTGGGACAGGGCCCCGCCTTACTAATCAATATATGTCCTAATCATACTGACCACATAAGCAACTCCGAAGCAAATGTAGCGCCACAACACCTTTTGCTGAACTGATAGCTTACTTGGAGGGCTCATAAAATGTCTATCGGGACCTGCGGGCATGAAGCGCAGCATCCCCGGGTAAAAGAGACTTTAGTACAAATACTGTACCGAGTATGTAAGGAATGAAAATCAGTAAAGAATAGACATGAGAGAAGCATGTAGTAAAAGACTCAACATGTATACCAGAATATCTCTGTGAATCATTCAATATTACAATGTCATGCATATGCGTATAAATGTCAAACCATGCATGGGTATATGCGTTCATAACATCATCAAGCCTCTGAGGGCATCCCATCATATCATCTCGGCCACTGTGGGAAAATCATCAACGTATACCAGCTGATCAGGTGGAGGTGCGTATATAACGTCGTAACCTTTTCCCATATCCCATATACATATATATACATATATACACATATATAATGACATCTGGTCATGGGTCAATAAAATCTTTTGGAATATCATAAGACCATTATGTCTTTGAATAATATCATGAAATAAACTTTATCAACATACGTATTTTCTGAGACCCATGAACAGATAATAGAAGAATATGACACATGGGGAATCAAGAACATATGCATCTATAGTATTTCTACGAATATAGTCATTTATAGAAATTGTGCATTTACTCGTTTCATTTGTATCATATGGATTATGTGAAAAATAAAAAAAAAGATAGCCTTAACATACCTGGACCGATTCTCTTGACAATTCCTCTAACACACATCTTTTGGGAAGAACACATAATGGCGGATCGAAGTTGGGGAAAATCTGTATGATATTCTTGAGAAAGATTGTATCGTGCTCTCTCCGAATTGCATCTCACACCCCTATAGTGTTATGAAATTCATAAGAATTCATTCTTTTGAGAACTCCTCTGTTAGAGTATCCAACGTCGCTGGTCTTGCAAGCAGCGTTACTAAATAAGAAACCATACAAGCAAATAAGATTGTATGCGTCTCTTCTCAATGATTTCCTTTCTAAGCAATTTATTTAAACTTGTTGGAAGATTATCTATCCTTACGCGGAGTCATCATATTAAAGTAGCTTTAGCTCCTTGTTGCTGGTCTTAAATTACATTCCCAAATAAGACAACATCCATGGTAGTTATCCAAAGCACCCTTATGTTGCAACTTAAGATATTTGACTGATCATGCACATTTGTGCCACTTGGCTTGGCTTAATGCCATGTGGCAGCCCCAAAAATATCTCTATCCACTTAATCAATTATCCACATAATTTAAAATTATCTCAAATTACTTAAATACTACTCTCTTTTAACATACTTTATACACCTTACTATAATGGTCATCTGGTACCATGTATGGCGCTAGTCCATAAACACTGAGTATTGTAGCTCGAGCCGTATTTTATCGCAAATGTCAAACTACGACGAAAGTCATTTTCTTCGATTCGCTTACCCTCGCACGTTCATGAATTTACTTATCATTTGTTTTGAAATAGCATCAATGCTTATAACCTCAAAATAATCTCATTCTCGAGCTTGCATCAATTAACTTACGACCAAACCTTAATGTCCGAAAACGCGGGATATAACATCTTATTTCCGAGATTATATCGATTTACTTATGGCATACTTTTACATACAAAAATGTGGGGTGTATCATTCCGATCATCCAAAAATCAATAACAAAAATTATCATCACTACAACCAATAAACAAACATTTCTTTGCTTTAGGATCAAGCTTGTCTCTATCACTAGAGTGTATATGCACATAAGCAACAAAACCAAAGATTTTAAGCAATGAGAGAGTTACCTCCTTTTCTGTCCGTACCTCCTCAGGAATTTCAAAATTCAGTGGTACAGAGGGTCCCCTGTTTTTTAGGTAAGCTGCCGTGTTAAGTGCCTCAACCCAAAAATGCTTCGACAATCCAGAGTGTATTCTCATACTTCTAGCTCGTTCATTAAGGGTTCTGTTCATCATCTCAGCAATGCCATCTTGTTCTAGTGTTTCAGGAACTGTCTTGATCATTCTAATCACATTATCCGAGCAGAATGTTTTGAACTCTTGACTATCATACTCTCATTCATTGTCAGATTTATGACCTTTTAACTTTAGGCTTGACTGACTTTCAACTTCAGCTTTCTATCTTTAAAGGTAACAGACACATCATATTTATTTTTCAAAAAATAAACCCATACCTTTCTTGTGGAATCATCAATGAAGGTGACATAATAGTGTGAGCCTCCCAGAGAAGTTACGGGAGCTGGTTCTTGGACATCTGTATGCACAAGTTCTAGCTTCTCTTTCTTTAGCACCCTTCCAGCCTTTGAGAAAATAACTCTCTTTTGTTTTCCATGAATAGAATCTTCGCACAAACCTAATTCAACATTCTTTAGGTTTGGCAACTTTTGTTTGGATGCCAACAACTGCATTCCCTTCTCACTCATATGCCCGAGCCTCTGGTGCCACAGTGTTGTATCACGACCATGATTAACTATTTCTATTGTATCTCTCTGTATTACAATTGCATACATTCTTCCTTTCTTTAGGCATCGTGCCACAAAAACATTTCCTTTGGTTATTTTCCATGATCTGTTACCGAACACTGTTGTGTATCCTTTACTATCATTTTGACCGATAGATATCATATTTTCCTTGAGGCCAGGAACATGTCGGAAATTTTTGATAGCATCCTAGGAAGTCAAATATATTCAAGGACAATAATGAAGCTTTGGAATCTCAAACAGAGCCTTTAACAAGATGTCAAGCTAAAGTGTTGCTAAATAAGGTCGTTACACATCAAGTTCAAGTAAAGAAGTTGTTAATTGGGAGGAAGATCTTAAGGAAAGGATACGAGTTATAATATATGTGTTATAATTATTTTATATCCCAATTTCATGTCCAAGATGAGATGGATTAGATCCCAAGAAACATCCTCCGAAGGAGGTCCAAATCAGGCCACTGTTGGACCAATTTGGCACCTAAAAAGTGTCCAAACTTGCAGACCATGAAGTTGTCACGACCCCAAATCCAAAACTAGTCATGATGACGCCTAACGTGGAACTAGGCTACCTAATAATCACATGTTTACAGTTTCTCTAAAAATCCCAACCAATATCAAGCATTTCATAAAATATACAGAATTTGCTAAATACGTCAAGCCAATAAACAGTTCAACCAACCCCAAAACACAGAGCAAACATGTCATGAGCATCTAAGAGAGATAAGCCAAAAAGGTATACTGTTATAATACAAAACCTCCGAATAAATAGCTAGATACAGCAAGAAGGGAAACATAGATGTTGCAGACACTGAAAAACTACCTCTATATCCCGTACTCCGGCTCCGCACGGAATGGATAGCTAATTCTCGGTATCTGCACCTGAATCTGCTCACAGGGGTGCAGGGAGTAATGTGAGTACGCCAACTCAGTAGTAATGAAAATAAATCAAGTCTAAGTGGCAAGAAAACACATGAAAAGCAATGTCATTAATTCACAATATGCACAACCATTCTTGCCAACAGTATAAACAAAGATATATGAAATCATCATGCCTTAAAACCAACTTCAGAAAAATCCTTTGAAAAGTGTATATTCTCAACAACTTCAAACCGAAAGATTTAGTATGAAATTTAAATAAATCATAAAGAGGCCCCTCGGGCAAACATATTTCATAAGTTCAGAGTGAAAGTGGTAAAATCATAAGTATTCCCTTGGGCAAAAACATGTATCATAATTAGCCCCTCCGGCATGCCTCATAGTCACTCATAATCAGCCCCTCGGGCATACCTCACCATCACTCATAATCAGCCCCTCGGGCATACCTCACAGTCACTCATGCCTCCCAATCACTCGTCACTTGGAACTCGACACTTGGTGCGCTCACTGGGGGTGTTTGCAGACTCCGGAGGGGATCCTTCAACCCAAGCGCTTATATCAAGCCACCTCGTGGCGTATCATATCCTCACAATCAGGCCCTCGGCCTCAATCTGCAGAACCTCTCAAAAGCCTCGGGCAAATCAGTAAAATGGGGTACTCGACCCAAGATATCATTTTTAAATCTCAAAATAGTGTAAATCAAGCGGAGTTTCGAAAACAGTAAGCACAATGTGACTGAGTGAAATCCTCAATGAACAGTGATGAAAACAGCAGTAAAAAGCCCCCAAGGGGTCTAAACAGACCGGCACGAGGACCCAAACGTGGGTTATAGCCCAAATATTGCAACAATATTTAGAACATAATTTAACATAAGGTTTTGAGTAAAATATGCAACTGAATAGCTGCCGCGAAGAGGACCAAGTCCAATCCAAAAATCAATGCGCGCCACATACTCGTCATCTGACATGTGCGCCATTCTAAAATTAGTGAGCAATATGAAGTCCGGGGTTTCATACCCTCAGGACAAGATTTATAACCATTACTTACCTCTACCGGGCCACAACACTAGTCCGCTATGCTCTTGCCCCTCAAATTGGCTCCTGATTGCTCTGAATCTAGCCAAAACCAGTTTAACATCATTAGTATATACTAAAGGAACACCACCCAATCGAAAACTATCAAATTACACAAGAATCTCGAAATTCGACCAAACCTGAGCCCTAGGCCCACGTCTCGGAATTCGATAAATTTCACATCACTAGAAACCTCATCCTCCCACAATTCTACACATACAAAAAACACCACAATCGGACCACAATTGCCTACCTAAATTGTGAAATTTTTTTTCCAATCCTCCACCCATTCTTCCAAACTTTTTTCTACTTTAATCCTTCAATTTACAAGCCTAACCTGAAGAAAATATCAAAGAAACGACTTTAATAACACGGGAACTTACCTCCACTGAAGAACCACGAATTCTCTCTTCAATTTTCCTTCAAATGAGCTCCAACCGCATTCAATAATGGTGAAATGAATAAAATTTCACGGAGGTCTCTTTTTATACGATTCTGCCCAACAATTCTGCACCTGTGGACACTTAATCGCACCTGCGGTCCCAGGTGCGCACCTGCACAATCCCACTAACGGACCAAATCTCACACCTACGGCCATCTCTCCGCACATGGGCCTTGCAAGTGCGGCGAAATCTTCGCACATGCGGATTTCCCTGCACCAGCAGATGGCCTTTCGCTCCTGCGATGTCGCATCTGTGGTTAACCATCCGCAGGTGCGGCTAACACCAGAAACTTACACCAGCAGCCATTTGTTGCAATTTTCCCAGTTCAAAACTCCGACAACCATCTGAAATGAATCCCGAGCCCCTTGGGGCCCCAACCAAACATACCAACACACCTCATAGAATTATTCCAACTTAGTCGAGCCTTCGAAACACCAAAAAACAACATGAAAACACCAAAATTACATCAAATTCAAGCCTATGAACTTACAAACCTGTTCCAGCTTCCAAATACGCCGAAACCAACCAAAACACCTCTGATTGACCTGAAATTTTGCACACATACCCAAAATGACATTACAAACCTGTTCCTACATTCGGAATCCCATTCTGGCCCGGATAGCCTTTTTTCCACTGCCGACCGAAAATCGCCAAAAACTAACTTTTGCCAATACAAGCCTAATTTTACACCGGACATCAAAACTTAATTCCGAACACACTCCTAAGTTCCAAATCACCTAACGAAGCTATCCGAGCCATAAAATCGGCATACTAAGGTGGTTCACCAGTTGACTTTCTCAACTATTAGGCTACTTTAGGAGACTAAATGCCTCAATTCTCATTATGACCACTCTGGACCCAAACCAACTGACCCAACACAACATAAACAGGCTAAGAAATATATGCCAAATGCATAAATGGGGGAAATGGGGTAAATCTCACGGAACGACCGGTCGGGTCGTTACATCCTCCCCCTCTTAAACAAACTTTCGTCATCGAACGGGTCTAGAAACATACATGGAGTCTCAAATAAGTGAGGATATCTGTCCCGCATCTCCTGCTCGGTCTCCCATGTGGCATCCTCCACCGGCTGCCCTCTCCACTCCACCTTCACTAAAACTATATCCTTAGACCTCAAATTTTTGAACTGTTGACAAAAAATAGCCATTGGCTCTACCTCATATGACATATCACCCTTGAGCTGAACCATGTTGAAGTCTAAAATGTGAGACGGGTCACCAACATACTTCCGGAGCATCGAAGCATGGAACACCGGATGAATACTCGACAATCTGGGAGGCATAGTAAGACAGTAAGCCACCTCCCCAACCCTCTGAAGCACCTCAAATGGCCCAATGAACCTAGGACTCAACTTTCCCTTCTTCCCGAATCTCATAACACCCTTCATGGGAGACACCTTCAGCAACACCTTATCCCAACTATGAAAGACACATCTCGAGCCTTCCGGTCCGCATAACTCTTATGCCTAGACTGCGCTGTGCGAAGCCACTCCTGAATCAACTTTTCCTTACCCTACGCATCCTGAACCAAGTCTATGCCCAATAGCCTAGCCTCACCCGGCTAAAACCAACCAACCGGAGATCTGCACCTCCTACCATATAAAGCCTCATACGGATCCATCTGGATACTCGACTGATAGCTGTTATTATATGCAAACAATGCTAGTGGCAGAAACTGGTCCCATTATCCACCAAAATCAGTCACACAAGCACACAACATATCCTGCAAAATCTGAATGGTACGCTCCGACTGCCCGCCGGTCTGAGGATGAAACGCTGTGCTCAACTCAACTTGAGTACCTAACTCTCTTTGCACGGCTCTCCAAAACTGAGAAGTGAACTGAGTACCTCTGTCGTAAATGCTAGAAACTGGAACCCCATGCAATCGGACAATCTCCCTGATATAAATCTCAACTAATCGCTCCGAAGAATAAGCAGTACCAATAGGAATGAAGTGCGCGGGCTTGGTTAGCCGATCCACAATAACCCATATAGCATCAAACCACCTCGAAGTCCGTGGGAGTCGAATTAGAAAGTCCATGGTGATCTGCTCCCACTTCCACTCCGGAATATCAAATCTCTGAAGCAATCCACCTGGTCTCTATTGCTCGTACTTGACCTGATGACAGTTGAGACACCGAGCAACAAACTCAACAATATCTTTCTTCATTCGCCTCCACTAATAATGCTGCCTCAAATCCTGATACATCATGGCTAAGGTCACGCTCTTAGCGTGACAATCAAGAACAGAATGACAAGGAGATAACCAATCCATGACCAATATCACATCAAAATTGACCATGCTGAGTAACAGTAGGTCCACACGCGTCTCCAAACCCCCAATAGATATCATGCACAACCGATACACATGGTCTACAACAACAGTATCACCCACCGGAGTCGACACATGAACAGAGGTGACTAGAGACTCACGGGGCACATCCAGAAAAAAAGCAAAATATGAAGAAACATAGTAATATGTAGAACCAGGGTCAAATAAAGCCAAGTCATCTCGGCAACATACTGAGAAAATACCTACGATCACGGCATCTGATGCCATAGCATCTGTCCTGGTTGGAAAGGAATATATGCGAGCTTGACCTCCCCCTCTAGGGCGGCCTCTAGCTGACTCACTACCACCCTTTTCTGCATGGGCAGGTGGTGAAGCAACTGGAGCTGAAGTCAAGGGCTGGTCCCTCTGCTGAGAAGAACCACCAGGACAGCGGGGAAACTGCCTCCACATGTTCCCGAACTCCCCACACTCAAAAAAACTCCATATGTTTAATTGTGAACTAGATTGACGGTACTAGTCAGTTCGGTGATTTGTGAGTAAAAGTTAAAAAGGAATTTCGACCCCAGGTATGTATGGCTAACTTTAACCTTTGTAGAATCCTCTTGTTGGGTCCGAGCATACGGTATCTGTACCTTGTTTCAAAATATGTGAATTGATTGTTCAAACGTGTTGAGACGTAAGGTTCTATTCTCTGTTTGTCTTAGTTGATCGCCATACTACCGTGCTATATGAGATTGCGAAAAATGTTTTGATGTGCCTATCTTATTATGTGCAAAGCTCATAAATGCTCGAGGGTATCGATATGAAAGTATGTGTTAATGAATGAAAGAATGTTAATGTGCCAAAGTGTGGGAATGTATATAATGGCTAAAAATCGTGCGTGGAATGTAATGAAAAAGGGTATTGTGAAATGATGTAAATGAGTTGAACGAGTATGGCAACACCGTGCACATGAATTACTGCTCGGTGAGAGTCAATGTGCCTTGATCTCAAATGGTGAATTGTTGATATGAACTTGTGTTCCTTGAAATGAAGAATTCTTGTGATTTAATTATTTGTGGTTGTTGTTACGAAATATGATTGTCAGGTGGGATCGTGTTGCGCGTCGCAACACGAAGTAATAAGGATGATGGGCTATGGTGATAAGGGTGGCCGAGATAATAAGGATGGCATGTGATCATTATCACTATTGAAATGAAAATCTATGCAACTCTTTAATATGGTGATGTTGAAAGGGGAAAAGGAGAGATTGGGAAACTTGTCGATTTTGGTTGTTTCTTTCCACGTGCATTGATTGATTGGTTCTATTACTGTCTCTTATTTGTGCAATGTTTGATTGTACTTGGGATAAAGTTTTTTCATACATACTAGTACTATTCCACAGTACTAATGTCCCTTTTGCCGGGGGCGCTACATTTTCTTATATGATTGTAGGTGGTTCTACAGCAGGTAATTCAGTCCACCGGCAGTAGTGCCTCCTCTCCACTCCGCAGTTGAATTGGTGAGCCCCGCTTCTTCTCGGGGCCATGTGTGGTTCATGTCACCTTCTTTTGGGTCTATTTTGTATTGTAAGGTATAGCCGGAGCCTTTTTTCCGGCAAGTATTGTATGAAATCCAATCACTCGTAGAGGCTCCATAGACATAACATGGGTATTACATATGTATTTTGGGTAGTGACAATCGTGGTCCACGTGGTAGAAGTATGTATGTTTTATATATCTTACAAGTATTTAGTATCATATGTTGTTAATGGTAAGAGGCAAACATGAATTTAACTGGAGTTTTATGTTATGCCTCAAATTGCTAATTCACATGAATAAGGTATATTAGAATCACGGCGTAACGCGTGGGATAGGTGAGGAAAATCCAGGTCCGCTTGACTGGGGCCACCCGGTTGAGCGCCATTTGTGTCCCTCGATTTTGGGACATGACAAACTTGGTATTAGAGGTTAAGGTTTTTAAAGTGTCCTAGGATGTCTTGGAGCCGTGTCTACTAGAGCCCTTCTTATCAGTGTGTTTTCAACCACATCTATAATTAGGGGGCTACATGGACATTTAGGAAATTACCCTTTCCTTTGTTACTCTATATCGTGCGGTGAAGTGGAAAGTGAAAATATTCTTTTCTAACTCGTGCCCTATTATGAAATTTTCAGTAATGGCACCTGAGAAAAGAGCTAGACTTGGCCTTGAGGGCAATGCCACCCTAAGTGTGGCTGTGAATTCGGTACCATATAGTGCAGGTGAGAGTGACTCCCCGACCTTGAATCTACCTAGCCCTTCTATTCCGGACCAAATTGTTCCTATTCCTGCTGCGGCGGAGTGTGCTGCAACCCCTTCCGCTGATATTCCTGATCCTTATTCGGTTCCAGCTTCAGGTCCCGGTACTTCCGGTGGGGACCTCAGGGGAGCTATTCATATGTTGACTCAGTTAGTGGTCGATTGGGCACAGGGATCTCATGCTGCCCCTGTGCCCTCTAGCGGACAACGAGATTCCGCCAGTTCCAAAGTCAACCAGTTTGTGCGGTTGGCCCCACCAGAGTTCTCAGGTACTGCTCTAGAGGCTGATCCGCAGGATTTTCTGGATGATATGTGCAAGACGCTTCGGGTTATGAAGACTACAAAGACATAGGGGTTGAGTTAGCATCTTACAGGCTGAGGAGAGGAGCGTATTCTTGGTTCGTGATATGGGAGAATTCCCGTGGGGAGGGAAGTCCTCCAGCGAGATGGGATGAGTTCGTTGATGCTTTCACGGATCACTTCTTGCTTTCCGAGACTGTGGCAGCCCGTGCTACGGAGTTTGAGGTCCTCAAGTAGGGTAATATGAGTGTGTGGGAGTACCACATGGAGTTCGTGAGATTGTCCAAGTACGCTCCTCAATTAGTATCGACTATGGATGCCATAGTTCGACCGCTTGTTCAGGGTGTAAAGACCCGTAAAATTTTATTGTTTAAAATAATACCCGAATGAGTCCCTAAGTTGTTTTACTGTGGAAATTCTTAAAACTTACCTTATTTGAGTAAAAAGTAACCCGAAATTAAAGAATGAAATTTTCTAGAAATTAGGCGTTCGCATACACGGGCAGATCACTACCCCATCTGAGGACAACTATGCGGTCCAATATGCGATCACAGTTCGGTTATGCGGAGCGCATAGCTGTCACATTGTTGCCCTTTGAATTTTGGGAGGGAGGTTATGCGACGCACTATGCGATCGCATAACAGGTATACGGACCGCATAACGGTCGCATACCTGGGCAGATTATTTTCGATTTTTGCCCACCTGGAGGGCCATTATGCGGTCGACTCTGTGCACCGCATTTCAGGAATGCGATCGCATTCCTGACTACATTTTTGTGTCGGGCTCCTATTTTTCTAATTTATAAAGCCCAACCTTAGTTCATTAAAACACACCTCCCCTTCATTTTTAACTGATTTCTGAGCAAAAATAGAGAGAAGGGAGAGAGGGTTTTTGAGAGAAAATGTTCTTCATCAAAATTGATTCTTCAAAGTCGCTCATGCCCGGAATCTATCGAGTTAGTGTTATCTTCTTCACTCAAAGAGGTAAGTCTTCACCCCATTTTTTCCCCAAAGTTCTCATATTTTAATTAAGAATAAAACACATAGGATGGTTCTTGAAAATGGAGGTCAAACCCATGCATGCATGTGAGTAAAACATCATAATCTAGCAAAAGGGATATGGTTGGGTAAAATTCACAAAGAAGGGGTGGTAATCTAATGGGGTCGCCTAGCGTTCGATAAAATTCTTAAAAGAGTTCAAATTGCATGCATGATTTCAAATTCTGAGTTGAATATGTTTAATTGTGAACTAGATTGACGGTATTAGTTAGTTCGGTGATTTTTGAGTAAAAGTTAAAAAGGAATTTCGAGCCCAGGTATGTATGGATAACTTTAACCTTTGTAGAATCCTCTTGTTGGGTCCGAGCATACGACATGTTTGCCTTGTTTGAAAATATGTGAATTGGTTGTTTAAATGTGTTGAAACGTAAGATTCTATTCTCTGATTGTCCTAGTTGACTGTCATACTACCGTGCTATATGAGATTGTGAAAAGTGTTTTGAAGTGCCTATCTTATTATGTGCAAAGCTCATAAATGCTCGAGGGTATCGATATGAAAGTATGTGTTAATGAATGGAAGAATGTTAATGTGCCTAGGGGTGAGAATGTATATGATGGCTAAAAATTGTGCGTGGTAACTAATGAAAATGGGTGTTGTGAAAGGACGTAAATGAGTTGAAAGATTATGGCAACACCGTGTACATGAATTACTGCTTGGTGAGAGACATTGTGACTTGAGCTCAAGTAGCGAATTGTTGATGTGAACTTGTGTTCCTTGAAATGAAGAATTCCTGTGATTCAATGGTTTGAGGTTGTTGTTACGAATTATGATTGTCAGGCAGGATCGGGTTGCGCATCGCAACACGAAGTAATAAGGACGGTGGGATGTGGTGATAAGGGTGGCCGAGGTAATAAGGATGGAATGTGATCATTATCACTATTGAAATGAAAATCTATGAAACTCTTGAATATGGTGATGTTGAAAGGGGAAAAGGAGAGATTGTGAAACTTGTTGATTTTGGTTGCTTCTTTCCACGTGCATTGATTGATTGGTTCTATTACTGTCTCTTATCTGTGTATTGTTGATTGTAATTGGGATAAAGTTTGTTCATACATTCTAGTACTATTCCACATTACTAACGTCCCTTTTGCAGGGGGTGCTGCATTTTCTTATATGACTGTAGGTGGTTCTACAGCAGGTAATTCAGCCCACCGTCAGTAGTGCCTCCTCTCCTTTCCGTCAGCTTTTTTGGTGAGCCCCACTTCCTCCCAGGGCCACCTGAGGGTCATGTCGCCTTATTTTGAGTTTATTTTGTAGTGTAAGGTATAGCTGGGGCCTTGTTGCTGGAAAATATTATATAAATCTTTTGTAATCACAGAGGCTCTGTAGAGACAATGTGGGTAATGTACATGCGTATTTTGGGTATTAAGTGTATGGTTCGGAATCATGTTCCACGATGTAAGTGTTGTATATAATTTGTAAACATTTGGATGATATGTTGGTTTTGATGAAAAGATAGAAATGAAATCAAATCATAAGTTTATGCTTAAGTCTTAATTGCTAATTCACATGAGTAATGTATATTGATATCACGAGGTAGTACGTGGGATAGGTGAGGCAAATCCATGTCCTCTTGACTGAGTCACCAGGTTGAGCGCCGGTCGTGTCCCTCGATTTTGGGGCGTGACAAAATTAGTATCAGAGCCTAAGGTTTTAAGGTATCCTATGATGTCTTGGAGCCGTGTCTAGTAGATCCCTTCTTATCGGTGTGTTGTCGACAACATCTATAATTAGGGGGCTACATGGACATTTAGGAAACACCCTTTTCATTGTTATTCTATATCGTGTGGTGTAGTGGAAAGTGAAAATATCATTGTCTAACTCGTGCATTGTCTGAAATTTTCAGTAATGGCACCAAAGAAGAGAGCTCGACTCGGCCTAGAGGACAATGCCGCCCCAAGAGTGGCTGTGAATTTTGTACCGATGGTGCGGGTAAGAGCGAATCCCCGACCTTTAATCCACCTAGCCTTTCTGTTCCAGACAAGAGTGTTTCTATTCCTGTTGCAGCGGAATGTGCTACAACCCCTTCCGCCGATATTCCTGATCCTTCTTCGGTTCCAGTTTCAGGTCCCGATACTTCTGATGGGGACTTCAGGGGAGCTAGTCATATGTTGATTCAGTTAGTGGCCACTCAAGACCAAATATCTCCTGCACCCTCTAGTGGACAGGGTGATTCCGTCGGTTTCTGAGTCAACCAGTTTCTGCGGTTGACCCTCCAGAGTTCTCAGGTATTGATCCAGAGGGTGATCCGTAGGACTTTCTAGATGAGATGTACAAGACGCTTCGGGTTATGAAGGCTACAGAGACAGAGGGGGTTGAGTTAGCATCTTACAGGCTGAGTGGAGCAGCGTATTCATGGTTCGAGATGTGGGAGAATTCCCGTGGGGAGGGAAGTCCTCCAGCGAGATTGGATGAGTTTGTTGATGCTTTCATGGATCACTTCTTGCCTGCCGAGACTATGGCAGCCCGTGGTACGGAGTTTCAGGTTCTCAAGCAGGGTAATATGAGTGTGTGGGAGTACCATATAGAGTTCGTGAGGTTGTCCAAGTACGCTCCTCAGTTAGTAACGACCATGGAGGCCGAAGTTCGACGGTTTGTTCAGGGCCTCAGTTCCTTGGTTGTGAATGAAGCTGCCACAACTACCTTGCACTCAGACATGAATTACCGTAAGATAGTGGGATTCTCCCAAGCCACAGAGGCTAGAAAATTCAAGATGAGGTTAGAGAGGGAGAGTATTAGCAGGGCCCGGTCAGCGGGCCACTCGGGGAGTTCAGTTGGAAGAGGGAGACCAGTTCAGGGGCGAGGACCATCAGAGCCATCCCAGTCTTATGCTCAGTCTTCATCCAGTGCATCGCCATCAGTGCACCGTTATGAGAAGAATAGTCGCTAGGGACCAGGATCAGAAAGTAGGAGACCCCATCAGTCCGGTCGTCGAGGAGGGAGGTTACAGCAGTAGAGGAGGGCTCTGGAGGGCCATTCTGCGGTCGACTCTACGAACCGCATGTCAGGAATGCGATCTTATTCCTGACCGCATTCTTGTGTCGGGCTCCTACTTTTCTAAATTTTAAAACCCGACCCCAGTTCATTAAAACACCCCTGCCCTTCATCTTTAACTTATTTATGAGAAAAAATAGAGAGAAGGAAAAGAGGGCTCTGGAGAGAGAAAGTTCTTCATCAAAATTTATTCTGCAAAGTCACTCAAGCCCGGAATCTATCTCGTTAGTGTTATCTTCTTCACTAAAAGAGGTAAGTCTTCACCCCAATTTTTCCCAAAGTTCTCAGATTTTAACTAAGAATGAAACACATAGGATGGTTCTTGAAAATGGAGGTCAAACCCATGCATGCATGTGAGTAAAACTTCTTAATCTAGCAAAAGGGGACAGGGTTGGGGTAAAATTCACAAAGAAGGGGTGGTAATCTAATGAGGTCGCCTAGCGTTCGATAAAATGCTTAAAAGAGTTCAAATTGTATGCATGATTTCCAATTCTGAGTTGAATATGTTTAATTGTGAACTAGATTGACGGTAGTAGTCGGTTCGGTAATTTGTGAGTAATAGTTAAAAATGAATTCCGACCCCAGGTATGTATGTCTAACTTTAACCTTTTTAGAATCCTCTTGTTGGGTCCGAGCATACGGCATGTGTACTTTTTTTGAAAATATGTGAATTGGTTGTTCAAATGTGTTGAGACGTAAGATTCTATTCTCTGATTGTCGTAGTTGATTGCCATACTACCGTGCTATAAGAGATTGTGCAAAGTGTTTTGATGTGCCTATCTTATTATGTACAAAGCTCGTAAATGCTCAAGGGTATCGATATGAAAGTATGTGTTAATGAATGAAATAATGTTAATGTCCCCAAGGGTGGGAATGTATATGATGGCTAAAAACCGTACGTGGTAAGTAATGAAAAAGGGTATTGTGAAAGGATGTAAATGAGTTGAATGATTATGGCAACACAGTGTACATGAATTAGTGCTTTGTGAGAGTCATTATGCCTTGAGCTCAAATAGAAAATTGTTGATGTGAACTTGTGTTCCTTGAAATGAAGAATTCTTGTGATTTAATGGTTTGAGGTTGTTGTTAGGAAATATGATTGTCAGGCGGTATCGGGTTGTGCACCGCAACACGAAGTAATAAGGATGATGGGTTGTGGTGATAAGGGTGGCCGAGGTAATAAGGATGCAATGTGATCATTATCACTATTGAAATGAAAATTTGTGAAACTCTTGAATATGGTGATGTTGAAAGGGGAAGAGGAGAGATTGTGAAACTTGTTGATTTTGGTTGCTTCTTTACACGTGCATTGATTTATTGGTTCTATTACTGTCTCTTATTTGTGTGTTGTTAATTATACTTGGGATAAAGTTTGTCCATACATACTAGTACTATTCCACAGTACTAACGTCCCTTTTTTCGGGGGCGCTACATTTTCTTATATGAATTTAGGTGGTTCTACAGCAGGTAATTCAGTCCACCGGTATTAGTGCCTCCTATCCACTCCGCAGTTGAATTGGTGAGCCCCACTTCCTCCAGGGGCCATGTATGGTTCTTTTGGTTCTATTTTGTATTGTAAGGTATAGTCGTAGCATTATTTCCGGCAAGTATTGTCTGAGATCCTATCAATCGTAGAGGCTCCATAGACATAACGTGGGTATTGTACATATGTATTTTGGGTAGTGACAATTGTGATCCACGTGGTAGAAGTATGTATGTTGTATGTATCTTGCAAGTATTTAGTATCATATGTTGTTAATGGTAAGAGGCAAACATGAATTTAGCTGGAGTTTTATATTAAGTCTCAAATTGCTAATTCACATGAATAAGGTATATTGGAATCACGGGGTAACGCGTGGGATAGGTGAGGCAAATCCAGGTCCTCTTGACTGGGGCCACCCGGTTGAGCACCGGCCATGTCCCTCGATTTTGGGGCGTGACAGAAGGGACTACCCAAGGTTTGTTAGGAGAATGTATAGAGTTGTGGAGGGATTAGTAGAACCTATTGCTAAGAGGGGAGTGCCCTTGTCCCTATTTATGTCCCTGCACCACCAAACCCTATAGTATATCGGTATGGTACCAACGTACTCTTGGTTTTATATGTACATCCATATTGAAGAACTTCCATAGGCATGGTGTTAATAAATGTTGAGTCACAAACCATTGCATGCACCTACTCCTTGAACGAGATCCAATATTTCTTGAAATCACTCTACTGCAAGTTTTCTTATATGCAATCTCTTATGACATCGAGCTCTATAATCATGTCCTTGAATTGAGTTGTAGCTATATCATTACCATTTCCAACACGCCCTTCTAAACTCTAACAAGTGACTATACCTGAAGTATTTCTTATCGAATGAAGGGATGAACCATTATTGTATTTTCGCACAAAATAAAAAGATATGTTTTTTTGACCCCCTTTCTTTGGGTTTCTACTTCGATCTGAATATTGATATAGGTGAAGATCTTGCATTTTTTCATCATCATCTCTAGTATGGTAGTGCCCTCGCTCTATCTTTGTTGTGGCTTCCATTTTGGCTAAGTGGTCGAAATCGGCTAAATTTTTATTTGCTTGGCGAGAATCTCCCTCTTCTCCAACAGGTTATTTTCTGAATTTTTTCTGCTCCAGTAATCTTAAACATTATTAAATCTCCATCAAAGCTAGTGTCCGTCGAGCCTCCATGTAGCTGGATCCAACTAATTTTTATGTTTGTAGTGGCTCCCCTAGCCGTGAAGCTATTGAGTTTACTCCTAAAACCTCAAGTTCCTTTTTTTTAGTTCATGTGACATAACCGACTTTCCCCTAGTTAATGACCCATTTCTCGGTTCCAATTTCGAGGGCTGAAGAAAGAGCATAATTGTGTCCCTGGTATCTAGAAATACAATTTCTTTTATTAATAGTAATTCACCCAAATTCTTCACCAGCTCTGTTGAATCTAGAAAATGGGATAGATGTAACAATACCTTTATTTTCTAGTTAACTAGTTTTCGGTCCTCTGATATTACTTGGGTTTTCAATATTCTGCCATAGCTAAACAAGGATATGGGATTATAGGTGGCGGGGGCAAGTCAATCCATCCTCTTACCTTAACTACGAGCCGACTTCATTCACTATCGGTTATATTATCCCTTCTCAATCTTATCCCCTTAAAAGCACTATCCTTAAAGGTTGAACTCTGAACCAGAAAGAGTAGCTCTAATTATAATATCTTTCTAGATATATGGCAATGGATTAATAAATTCCACAAATTACATGGGTTCCCACTTCACTTCAAGTTCATCAAGGGTTGATAGCATGCCGCAATTTTTGAATCGTCTATGCATGTGCTAATCTAACAATCATCTTCCCAATCGAACGCTTACCTTTTGGTTTAGGGTCAACCAAGAAGCAATAATCATAGTAACACATTAATATGTCAAGCCTTTCTCTCGCCCAAGTCTTATAGCGTCTCCAAATTTTATTGATAATAACTAGTTGTGTAGAAGTGTGTTGTAGTGCTTCATTGTGAAGTAGAGTTGCTAAACATAATTGAATTTTAAAATTTTGGAGTTATGCATAATGTGACTATATGCGTAGATCTTCTTTAAAAAAAAAAATTTAGCTTCGCGTAATCCCTTATATTATCACCTTTCCTAGTGGTCACAATGTAAAGATCACTTCTATAAACTCTCTCATTTTCTTTTCATTTGTCTTGCATCATGTGTTCTTTTACCCGTAATCTTCAATGCGATATTATCTCAATTTCTCAACTAGTTATCCAACTATATGATCTAATTTAATTCACCTTACTTTATGTACTCTACAAGCGCCCTGAGAGTGGGCAAGTTTCCCCTTTACTACAGACTCCTAATGTCCTCAAGTCTGTTTAAGCTTGTTGATTCCAAGTGGTGCTTTTAGTTGTGCTGCCTTAATATCTATTTTCATCTGGTAACTCTCATTGTGAATCTAATTTTATGCCTTATGGCATCGAGGGTTGGGGTATGTTTCTTTTGTTATGATAAAAAAATATTGCTCGCACTCCTTGTGAGATTTTCTCCTAAACAATCATCTACCTGCTCTGCTTGTCCATGTGACTAGGTAGCTTGGGTTTCTCTTCTACGATAAGTGCATCAACACTTCTAACCCTTTCATAATTATTCATATGGTCACTTCGAGGCCTTATTCTACACTAGCTCGTAATGCTTGTAAGTACTTTATCGCCATTTTTGACGAATTTCTAGGGATACGAGGGCTTGTCTCATGGGTTCCAAAAGTAATGATTTTCCTTAAAATCTCAAAATTAAATATCCATGATTTAAAACAAAAGTGTTTCCCCTTTTCAAAAGTTTTAAATCGGTCGGATTTGATGGGGTTATGTGGCTTTCTACCCACTCGGCTTTTAGGAGTATTGACAACATCATTGTCATGTATGGGGAATTTTTCTACCTCTAGCATTCCACCACCTTAGGAAGGATTAGATTGTTCGAATTATGATAATCCCATAAGTAGATGACTTCTTTTCCATCTTCATGTGCTTGTGGATAGAGTCCTTGTGTCGCTTATTGTTAGGAGTGGAATCAAATTCCACGTATTTCATTTGCGGCCTCAATCACACCCATGTTGCAAGAGTCTTACCATTTGAGCTCAACTACTTACCTTACACTCAGAGACACAATTGGTGTATCCTACTTGATAAGTTCTTTAAAATCTCAAGTTCACATACATGGTATCCACCTTATCTAAGAATACTAGTTACCACTATGCTTCATTTAACTGATAATTGATGTAGTCACCTGGACTTGACCATGTCAGCCTCATTAATAGAAATCCTTGTGTCTCTTAGCATATAACCTCATGAAAACTCTGGTCAGCACATTAATGGATTCCTGAGTAATTCCAGCCCACACTCCGATGCTCCTTACTGTACTTGGCCTATTTGGTATTGAAGGTACAAACGTGTCAAAGTCACCCTGTGACCACATATATTTAGTAGGTAATTTTATGGTCAAATATTATAACACATCTTAGAGAAATCGTGAAGGTCACCACGTGTTTAATTTGGTTGCTCGCATAGAGATTTAGAATTCAGGAGGGTGAACCGATTATTCTCAAAATTTGCCCGATAGATGTTATGTGAATTGATAATGAAGGGTACATAAACGCATTTCCCATTAGGTTGCACTAGGAGTATGATGTTTCTCATGTATTTGTGTTTTCATATTATGTCTAAGAAGGTAGTTGGAAGATCATGTGTGTATCATTTTGGTGTAGATTATTGAAGGTGAAGTTAATGGGTAATTAGCTTATGCGAGGTATCTAGCTGTCATCCTTGTTAGATAAGTTTAGATTTGCTTCCATGAAAGAGTTATGGCAAAGCTTGTAAGTCGAGGAGGCCACCTTGAAGGCCAAAAGTGTCGTGGAAGGAAAATGTTTTCGCTTGGTTGTATATCAATTAGTTTTGACTTGAAAGGTAACTTATAGGTGTTATGATCTGAAAATGTGCAGTCCGTGTTCAGGTGTCATTATGATAATGTAGCTCTTGTGATGCTGAGAATTAGTGTTATGGGTATATACATTGTGATGCTTTGTCGATTTATTGATGAGTTTTTAGGATGGTTTTGGGTGATTCTCCGGCAGGTGGATAGGCCTAGTTACAAAGGAGATGCTGCCAAAATTTCTGGAAAATTTGGGAGCTAGCCAAACTTTAGGGACTTGAGGAAGGATAGAAAAGAGATAAGTGATGTTAGGTGTTCGGGTCAGGATCTACCTCTCATTCGAGGACGAATGATCTTAAGGGGGGGAGAATGTAAGGCCCCGGAAAAATTTTGCTAAGTAATATAGGATTCGGGGTGCCAGGTAGACAAATTGTAATATTTTACAAGCCTTCGCTTAGGGCTTGAATGAACGAAGCTCGATAGCTTCAAAGCAATTGAAGAAAAACTTGATCGAGTATCCCGTCGTAGTTTGGGTGGATGTACACAATAGGTATCAGTCAAAGATCAGAGTCGAGGATGACCAATTGGAAGCCTCCTTGGGCTCGGTGTATCGCAGCAGGCTCTTAGCAAAGGAATTGAAGCTTCCAGAAAGAGAGCCGAGGCCAAGCAAAGAAAGGTATCAACCATATATAGAAAATTAGAGAAATATCTCGAGGCGTAATATACCTCTAATTGACCAAAGGATGGATCCAGGCTAGAATCCTCGGGGACTCATGAACAATGTAGGGTTCGACAGGCACACAGGGCCGGTAGAGGCACCCCGGCTAACTGAGTACAACTTCAACATTGATGTTTCAAACATCGCATCGGCCATAGGTAAAATCAAGGACACCAGGTGGCCAAGACATGTACTATCAAATCTTTCGCAAAGGAACCCTTACGTGATATGTGAATATCATGGTACCCACATTCATAGGACCGAGGATTGCAGACATCTTTGAGAAGAGGTAGCCCGGCTGATTAGCAAAGGGCACCTTCGAGAGTTCCTCGGCGACCGAGCTAAAAACCAATTTCGGAAAAGAGAGGAGAACATGAAAAATGAAATAGAAGAACTACAGCACGTCATCCACGTGATTATTGGAGGAGTCGATCTCCCTCATGGACCCATTTTCAAGCAAACAAAGTATCCATCACCAGGGTAAACCAAACTCGGAGCTACATACCTGAAGATGCTCTTTCATTCAGCAAAGAGGACATCGAGACCTTGCATCAACCTCATAATGATGCATTGGTAATTTGTTTTCTTTTGAATAATTTCAGGTTAAACGTGTGCTCGTGGATCCAGGTAGCTCGGCCAATATAATTAGGTCGAGGGTGGTAGAGCAACTCGGATCGCTCGACTAGATCATGCCCGCCTCCCGAGTCCTCAACAGATTCAACATGGCGAGCGAGACAACTAAAGGGGAAATCATCCTCCCAATAAGCGTGGTCCGTACAATTCAAAATACCAAGTTTCATATCATCGAATGTGACATGAGATAGAATGCATTGCTTGGAAGGGCATGGATTCACAGTATGAGGGCTGTGCCGTCAATCTTTCATCAAATGATGAAGTTTCCTATGAATGATGGAGTAAAAACAGTATACGAAGAGCAGCACACAGCAAAAGAAATGTTTGTAGTGCACAATGTGGCACCAACAGTGACACCTTATATATCGAAGGAGCCAAAAAACAAGAAAACAACCGAGTAGCAATCAAAAACTGCGTCATCGGATGAACGAATAAAGGACCGTGATGCGTCCTCGCAACGAGGCTTGAACTCCACCACTGCTAAGGTACAATCCTCTCCCTCTTTCCTTCACATTTTACACTAACCTATGTGCATGTGTTCGATTGAAAGGAACCAAAGCACTCTACATCTCGAAGGCCTTAGGTTTTATAGCATGTGTTGCGCTCTTTTTCCCTCATGTCGGATTTTATCCCAAATGGGTTTTACCGATAAGGTTTTTAATGGGACAACATCCATATGCAACCTAAGAAGAACTCAACAAGTATTCAAGGCTTCTCTTCGATCAACCTCAAATACTGAGGGGCATCCCCTCGGGAGATCACCTCCTCGAAGAAACTAAAATAGACAAAGAGGGTCTCGACAGGAGAACGATGTATAAGACCAAATGGTCGAATGAACTGTGCCCACATAGAATAATCGAACCCTCGACGGTGAAAAAATATATACTTGTACTGAGTAATCGAAGGAGAACCTTCTGTCATCAAAACACTTCACGCGTCAAAGAAGTTTGCTATTTTTCACAAGAAACGGCCCCAGGGCCAAATATTTCCCGAACACTCAGAGACTGACACCGAAAACTCGAAGTCGTAAGACCTCATGGCCGGCGATTTCGAGCTCATAAGCCCTCAATTAGGCAATATCACATCTATAATACCTCAATGAGGCATTCTCAAACATGTAATCCCTCAACGAGGCATCAAATTTTTAAGACCTTAAAAAAGGCAAAACCCCGACTGGGCGACTGTCCTCGATAGTCGGCTCATCGAGCTACCTAACTTGAAATCGTAAGACCTCAATCTGGCAACATCAAGTTGATAAGCCCTCCATGAGGCACCAATGTAAGCCCTCCATGAGGCAATATCATCAATGTAAGCCCTCCATAAGGCAATATCAACAACATAAGCCTCCATGAGGCAATATCAATAGTATAAGCCCTCCATGAGCAATATCAACAATGTATGACCTCCATGAGGTAACACCAAGTTTATATGACCTGAAAAAGAAAATACCAAAAAGTTTGCTATTTTCACAAAGAACGGCTCCAAAGCTAAAAATATTTGATGCCTCGGGGACTGTCATTGACAGTCACCCCATCGAGTCACCAAAAAATCGAAGCCATAAGACCTCAGGGTCGGGAACTTGGAGCTCATAAGCCCTTCATGAGGCACCAATGTAAGCCCTCAAGCAAGGCATGAATCATAAGACCTCCATGAGGAAATATTAAACCTGTAAGACCTCAAGCAAGGCATGTATAAATTTGTAAAACCTTAAAAAGGAACAATCCTGATATCAAAGTCAAGGCTATATATTCCAACTTGTAAGAACCCTAAAAAAGCATATCCTCAATATAGTTGCCAAGGCTATCTCACTCGGGTGACTAAAAGGCCACAGCCAAATATAATGACCACCGTCATAAGGCTCCGGCCAAACCAACACGACTCGGAGACGTCTGATCGTCAGCATAATTAAGGTCGTACCGACCCAATGCGTAAGAGCCCAAGCACCAACTATATCAAATGTCGTACCAACCCAATGCGTAAGAGACCAAGTGCCAGCTATATCAAAGGTCGTACCGACTCAATGTGTAAGAGCCCAAGCACTAACTATATCATAGGTCATACCGACCCAATGCTTAAGATCCCAAGCTCCAGCTAGACCAAAGTTCGTACCGAACCAATGCGTAAGAGCCTAAGCGCCAGCCTAAAGAGCCTCAGGGTCGATTTAAAAAACCTAAGGGTCGGTTAGCTCGAGTCGAAACCCTACTCGAAGACTGAGCCCTACACTGTAAACTAAAGCGCCTAAAGGCCGAATGTGTAAGAGCCCACGGGCCAGCCTAAAAAGCCTTAGGGCCAACTTATAACCCCAAGGGTTTCATTTCAAACTTCAATTCATCGGGCTAATTATCGACAAGCATCGGAATTCAAAACAAAAAGAAAGACAGACACAAGCTAATAAAAAACACCAAAGAATTTTTATATATATGTGTGTGTTACAAATATACATTTACAATGCTCCCACAAGAGTTTTTACAAAGGACAAGAAAGAAAAACCTAGTCCGCTCTAGGGACCAACTCCCTCGGGGGCCTTCAAATATAGGCATCGGCACCAGAAGAAAGGAAAAACATGGCGTCGATCTCATCCGCCTTGGACTTGTTTATCTCTTCCGAGAGATCAAAGACCCTAGCATAAATATCTTCGAGGGTCTCCCTCCGAGACATGCATCGGGCATACTCATTGCCCCTCCTCTCTATGTCTAAGGCTCTCCTCAACTCAACCCGAGCATCAACATTATCTTTTAGATAAACGACCACTTTCTTATCGGCCTTTTCTCGAACTTCTTCAACTTCAGCCTGGGCGTCCACGACCTCGACCTTCATCTTTAAAAGATCAGTCTCGAGCTTGGAAATCCTCCTCGTCTAAATTGAGATACTTTCTTGAGCATTGTAAAGTTTTACCTTGAGGGAAGATGCCTTGGCCAAAGCATTCCTTTGGGCCGCATCATAAACACCTATCTGCGCCTTCAATGCATTACATTCGGAATTGACCTGCCCGACTTCGCCCCAGAGGCGTTCCAACGCTTCCATTTTTCTCTACACCTGTAGCACTGAAACATTAGTTCTCGAAGACGAGAAAGAAAGCATGTACTCCCTCAAGATAAGGGTTACCTGATGTTCGAGATTGCCTTCGTAGTCTCGATTCTGATTCATCTCCTATGGAAGATATATCAACTCGTTTATTTTCTTATTGCAAAGAAGCCTGAGATATTTCTCCTTGCCCAAAGCATGCCGCAACTTGGTCTCACAATGGAGCAGCTCGAACTTGAGCTTGTCAAAGGCCTATGAAACAGAAGCTTTCGTTCAAAAGATGAAAATACAAATCTGATAAATCAACAAAGTCAACTAAAACTCACCACGGAGCAGAGCCCTTGAGCCTTCTCATGAGTTGAGCGTGCGTCTACTGGCCTGGTCCCATCGGCCCCATTTTAATTGCTCTCGACGAGGATTTGATCACTCGAGACCCCACTTGATTTAGGCGTCCCTTGGCCCTGAGCATCCCTCAAAGGTACTTTGAGGGGGGGAGAAAATGGTGGTGAAAGAATCTTGCTCCTTCCCTCTCGTGGAACCTCTCTCTCGAGGCTAGAGGTCTCAGGCCCAGCAGGATTAGCAACCTCGGGAGGGCCTTTGGTTCAAGACATAGATGAAAAACCATGCTCTCGAGGAGAGTTGATGTCTAAATAATAACCAACGCATATAAAGTCCTCTTCAATGGCGGCGTTTCCTTTGTGTCTCCGGGAAAGCCCCGCCTCATTGAGAATGTCCTCATCCATCGAGGACCTTTTCCGCTTAGTATCCACCCTCGGCTCCGAAGCCGACGGTCGTTCCCCCTCCTCAAAAGGGCAAGATGTCACCTCGGAGAATCCACCAACACATGTGGCGACGAAGTTAATACACGTAAAAAAAACATTCCTCGCAAGGCAATCACATGGCACTTACCATGGTTCTTTGCTTCCCATCTGCCCTTCGACAAATCCCACCACTTGCATTCATCATTGGATGAAGAAACTGCCCCCCTCTGAGTCCAGTTTGCAAGATCGAGGATCTCTTCCAGCATCCACGAGACCTCTAGGGAAAAGAAAAAGAAAAATTCTTATAAATCATCAAGAGCAAAGGGCACTAAGGTACAACGTAGTACTTACATTTGAACTTCCGTTTTTCGAGGAACGGCAAGAACTCTACAGGAATAATGTCGACGGTCCTCACTAGGACAAACTGACTCATCCATCCTTAGTTCCAGTCCTCTTCACCACTGGCAATAAAAGGCTAGGTGGATCGACGTGGTAACGCAATCAGGCCTAAAAAATGCAGAGGCTGATATAACCTGATAAGGTGGCTAAGGGTAAGCTCGAGCTCAGCCCTTGTTTACCTTGAAAATGGTAATTAAAATATATTTGATTACGTGGTTCTAAAAATACGTGATCTATTTTAATACCGCTATTTTAAGAAGTAGATGCTGAGTATGAAGTGAGAAAAATGAAGTAAGAGCAAAAGGAAACGAGATTATGTAAAACTGGGCAATGAATAGACCGGTCTCGAGGGTGGTCGGAACGGCCTCGAGGTAGAGCTTCAAAAGCTTAACAAGGGGTTATCGATAATGGTATAACAGTTTTGAAGGACTTAAGAATGGCCTATTTATGATCAATAACAAGTAACACATGAAGAATATTTCAAGAACACAATAAATGAGAAGCAATAAATTAATGAAGCAATTGTAGAGAATGTTTTTGTTAGAGAGCAGAGGGTGTTCTTGTTGTTGTATTTAATATCATGTGTGTTACAAAGTGACAAGGGTTCCATTTATATATGAGGGGGAGTCCCAACATAGTACATGTGTAATTAATGGAAAAATATATGGCTGGTATAGCCATTTAATGCCACGGTACGGGCTTGTACTATTTTGTGTATTTTGTCAGCTTTAACCACATGCCCCTTGGGAATTTCCCGTCTTTCCATGATCTTCTTCGATTTATGCTGCACCGAGGTGGAGGACCTTCGATATGACCCCTCGATGCCAAAACTCGGGCCTTCGAACCTTCTAAGCGTCGAAACGATCGTAAAATTCCGCTCTCCAATTTTAGCCGTATACAGATAGTCCCCGCATTTCTTAGAATGAAGAGATTAGAAACGGTCTTGACTTTTTGCCTCTCCGACACTCCTATTATGACGTCAGTACCTTCATAGCATTAAATAATGTGACACAAAAAGCTGCGCAGAGGTCGCTGTCAACACAATTCTCGAGAAGCCCATAACTGTCATAGGTTCGACCCTTACACTTCAAGCATGCCCAAAGGGCCTCTATAAATACTACAATCACTTGCCTTTTCATAGTTTTGCATCTTCTTAATCTTCTTCAAACCTTCAAATTTTCACTAAGTGCTTTACTTTCTCATCTTATGCTTGCGTTTGCTTCTTCGTCTCCCTTCTTCTAAACTCGATTATAACCATGGACAAAACTTAAAAAACTGTACCACAAAGGGATGAGGCTGCTTCTTCATCACGCCCGTATAAGGTCAAGTCAAAAATTCCTCCTACTATCGAGCAATGCATCCCTGGCCCTTTCGACACCATTTATGACTTGACAATAGAAAAACCCCCCTCTACACATGGCCGATGCGAGCCCATGTCCCGATAAATAAGTGTAGTATCAGATATAGAGAGGGTAAAACTTGACTGCCACTGGGGGGAGGCGGCTCGAGTAGAGATTCCTATGGCTAACGAAAGCATAGTCACGCACAAGGCTGGATTTCTCACTGTATATACATACCCCTTCACATTAGGCCCCATCGATTCTTCTTCTCCATCGATTGACCCGACGATTCTTGATTTTTGCCATCAATACCGAGTAACGCTCGGTCAGATCTATCCTTCTACTTGGAGGATTGTATATATGTTTTGACATATTGCCAACATGGTCGAGGGAATGACTTTCACCCTTCTCCATTTAATCAGATTGTACAGCCCTCGAATCTTTTGTGGGGGCCTAATTAAACTACATCGTTGATCCACCAAGGCGTTCCTTGCCTGCATTGATGAGGACAGAGATCGGGGATGGATGAGCCGATTTCATAGAATCAGAACTTCAAACACCATCCCCGCTGACAGAATGCCATTCCCGGACGAAAAGAATATGAAATGTAAGTACCCCTGAATTGAGCATGCTTTGCCGTCTCTTTCTATTTCGATTGATTTTCTTTGCAGCCTTTGTTTGGTTTGCCGACGCGGTTCAAGACCTTCCGGGGTGGATCAAATGTTTAGACTCTATTTATTTCCCATACAACAAACGCGTATGGCGTGAGCTGGCTAAAACACATTGGTAGGCTAAGAACCATGGTATGCTCTTGTTGCTATTGTTTTCCCATTCTTCATAAGAACTTTTGACGGTGATATGTTTTGACGTAGCATGTTTGTGTAGGCCTTGGTGAATGTGTTTTGATGAGGTCACCCCCACATGGTGGGGAAGAGGCCCCGAAGACCACCAATGGTAAGAAAAGGAAGAAGCAGGCCTCGGCGAAGTCTCCAAAACCAAAAAGGTGAAAGGCTCGGAAGCCTAGGACCGATGCCACAGTCTTGTCCTCGATGGGCGCTGAGAGATTGTGGGCTGAGGAAGAGATGGATGATGCCTGCCCTTTGGTACAAAGGGCAAAATGAAGCGCTGAGGTTTCGAGAGCTATTGGGCGGTCGTCCGCTGAGTTAGAGGCGACCAATGCGGACACGCCATGCGTAGAGGAGACCCTCGAGGAATGTTTGGATATAGTCCCCGAGACGCTCGTTAGACATGGCACAGTCTGAGTTAATGATCTCAGAGGTCTTGCTACTGGATCTTTCTGGGGTCAGGAAGAAGCCTCGATAGAGGATGATATTGTTGGTGGACTTCATTCAGGCCCGTCATTTTCTCAAGGGGAGATGATGGGATGCTCAAGTTAGGGGTGTTCCCGGTCTAGAGGCCTCTCGTGGAGAGGATGATTCTTTTAAAGACTATTTCGAGGGGGTAGATAAGGAGACTGATGTTGATGCCCCAGTTTCTCTCGAGGAAGCCGAGAGGCTCCAAAATTAGGTGACATTTAAGAAATAATATGCTATTCTTTGATTTTCTATTCTTGTTTTCTGATTTCCCTTCTCTATGATGCAGGTCAAGAAGCTGTATGACCAAGCCTTCTCCAAGATGAAAGAAGAGTTGAATCATTATGGAGAGGATCTTGAGAAGCTCATGTCGGAGTCGGTCAAGCTGGAGACTTTATGCACTCGCAAGGAGGAGGAATTGACCAACCTCCAGGCAAACTCGGAGAGAGCACTTCAGGAGAGGTCCCGTTCACCGAGTAGGTACGCCAGTATCCACACTTTCATTTTTAATTGCAATGCTTGGTGCTGATTGACCTACTTTCTGCTTTTTAGATTAGACAGAAGGACGCCCTGCTGGAGCGGCTTCGAGAGGAGGTTGTGGCCAAGGATGCCGAAATCCTAGAGCTGGCTCAGCTGAATGATGTCGCGGCTTCAGAGAGGGAAGCACTTCGAGGGAAGCTATCCCCGGTTCAAGACCTTCTTCGAGGTGCTCAAGAAAAGGTTATTGCACTATCTGCGGCCAAGTATAAGGCAATGAATATGTATCCTCATACAAGAGAGATGTTGTTACTGCGAATGACCGGACCAGGGAGATATTCGAGAAGGCCGAGCTAAAGCTAGCTCGGGTAGTTGCTTGTGCCCGCGCACAAGTTAGGAGGCAAGCCCTCGAGGAAGTGAGCGCCAAGGGCGTCGATCTCTCTGCTGAGATCGAAGAGGCCAGGGCCCTGGAGGAGGAACTGGTAGTGCCGACTACGTCGGAAGAGGGCTCTGAAAGCGTCTCGGAAAACAGCGAAGATGAAGAGTATATATTCCTCTGTTTTTGCTTTTTCTTTTTTCTGTATATGGGACCCTTAGGGGGAATTTGTTTTAAAAACACCGTTGTAAATATATTTTCTGAAATAGAATATTTTTTGGGCATATCACACATAATTTGTCCCGTAATGCTTACACAACAATTAACTTTCATGCTTTAATTTTTAGCTCCTCGGAACTTGTGCCTATAATAGTAGATCCCCTCGATATCGTACACCTTCTCGAGGCTAGGTTAGCATGTGAGCTTCAATCCCTCGAATGTTGTATGACGGTATCATTTATGTGACGTGACCGAGGTGTCCCCACTAGTACACTTCCCCAAATGTTATGATAACTACCCAATATTAAATAGCTTTGAAAGTAGTTGAATTGTCACCGCTTGCTTTATATATATCCTTGCTTTCTCTTCATTCTAAGTTTTGCGACACTGCAGAACTAACTTTCCTCTCAATGTTCTCTTCCTTTTCTCATCTTGTGAACCCGTTTTTATCTATTCCTTTTTACAATTATTTGAGGTGTTATGGTTGTCGTGCCCGAATCCGTTCATCAAGAAGAGGGAAATTCTTCCTCTGATCTTAGCCTTGTCGGTGGTACACCGCCGGTGTATGGTGAGTTGACCTCGTACTGCTTTTCTCTGAAGAAATCTTTGCATTAGAGAAACCCTTCGATGCTCCGGGCCATCGAGAGCATGCTTCGAGGTTCGTCTGATCGATAGAAAAAAAGCACCTCGAGGCCGTGAGGAGAGACTGTGGTTGGGGGAAAATGTGATGTTGCAAATACCCTCTCGAGAAGAGAACGTCATGACTTTTGTAGATGGGTTCTTGACCGTGTATATGTACTCATTTAGATTAGGACCCCTCGACCGACTTGTGCTCGAATTCTGCAAAAGGTACCGAGTCACCCTATCACAGATTCATCCGTCCTTTTGGAGGATAGTGCTATGATGATGTATTTTTACCGAAAATGATGAGCTCACGTTTACCCTCATCCACCTTATTAGATTATATCTGCCTCAGCATTGTCGAGGCCTGATTGTGTTATGACGCCGGGCCACCAGGACTTTCATTACCAGCGATGCAGAGGGCCGAAATGGAGGATGGATGAGTTGGTTTGCTAGAGTGAGGATCGTCAATATCATTCTAGTGGGGTTCCTGCAATTTCCCAAAAAATGGAACTTAAGTGCCATGTCGTACCTTAGTGTCTTTTGCTCTTATCAATTTATAAGAGTGTTTCTTTTTCTCTTTCTCAGCGGTCCCGTGGGTTCCCGGGGAAGTCCCCGATCTTGTGGACTAGACTCGGAGGCTGGAAGCTTCTTCAACATATGATGAATGCAAGTGACATGATCTCTCGAAGGGTATATGGGAAGAAAATCACCACAGTATGAGCCGTGTGGTATCCTTTTTGATGAATGTTTCCTTTTGAGTGTACTAACTCTGCCGCCGCAGGTGTTGATGGGTTTTTTGAAATGAGCTTGTGCCCATTTGAGGAGAGGGAAGCCCCGAGGGAGGACAATAAGCAAAAAAGACCCCATATAGATGAGGAAATTATCAATGAGGCGAGGCCTTCTAGGAGACATAAAGGAGATGTCGTTGCTGAGGAAAGCTTTATATACGTCAGTCATTCTGCGGACATCAGCTCTCCTCGTGAGGATGATTCTTTGTCTACGGCTCGAGTCGGGGGCCCTTCCGAGGTTGCCGATTCTGCCAGGCCTAAGACCTCTAATTTCGAAGAAGAGGTTACTCAAGAGAGAAAAAGCAAGATTCCTCCACCATCGTCTGCTTCTGCCCTCGAGAGAGTCCTCCATAAATGAGACCTCTAATTTTGAAGAAGAGGTTCCTCGAGAGAGAAAGAGCAAGAGTCCTCCACCATCGTCTTCTTCGAAGGTACTTCGAGGGATGCTCGAGACCAGGGACCACCCAAACAAAGTGAGGTTTCGAGTGGGCCTGCTCATGTTGAGAGCGATTCAACTGGGCCCGATGGGGCCAAGACAGTAGATGCATGTTCAAATTTTGAGGAGGCTTAGCAGCTCTGTTCCGAGGTGAGCTTTGATCGGCCTTGCTGGCTTTTTAGCTATGAATCTTCGTTCTTCGAACTGAAACATATTTTTCATAGGTTTTTGATAAGCTCAAGTTCAAGCTTCTTCATTGTGAAACCAGGTTGCGGGAAACTCTAGGAAAGGAAAAATCACTCAAGCTTCTTTGCAATAAGAATACGAAAGAGTTTATATATATTCGGACAGAGATGCAACAAATTCAAAACCATGGGGACAATCTTGAGCGTCAGGTAACTCTTATCCTGAAGGAGAGCATGCTCCCTTTCCTGCTTTTGGGAACTAATGTTTTGGTGCTTCAGCTGCAGAGAAAAATGAATATACTGGAACGCCTTTGGGGCGAGGTCGGGAAGTGAATTCCGAATGCCCTACATTGAAGGCACTAATAGGCGTTCATGTTGCAGTCCAAAGGAATGCCTTGGCCAAGGCTTCCACCTTCGAGGTGAAAATTTGCAATGCTCAAGAAAGTAGGTTGATTCAAACGAGCAGGATTTCCGAGCTCGAGATTGATCTTTTAAATATGAAGGCCGAGGTTGTGGATGCCCGGGCCGAGGCTGAAGAAGTTCGAGCGAAGGCTGATAAGAAAGTAGTTGTTTATTTGAAAGATGTTGTTGATGCTCGGGCTGAGCTAAGATGAGCTTTCGACAGAGAGAGATGAGGGGCAATGAGTATGCATGATGCAGGTCTCGGAGGGAGACCCTCGAAGAGATACATGCTAGGGGCTTTGACCTCTCGGAAGAGATAAAGAAGGCCAAGGCGGACGAGATGGACGCCAAGTTTTTCCTTTCTTCTCGATCTGATGCTGATATTTGAAGGCCGCCGTGGGAGCAGGTCCGAGGGGCATTTGAGGAAGATGGTCCCGAGAGTAGACTAGATTTTCTGCTTTATATTTTGCATAAGACTCATGTTGGAGTGTTGTAAATATGTATTTGTAATGCACACACACATATATATATATATATATGAAAGATTCTTTAGTTTGATTTGCGTGTCGATAGTTAGCCGGATGAATTTGACTTTGAGATGAAACCCTTGGAGTTATAAATTGGCCCTGAGGATTTTTAAGTTGACGACTTGGCTCTTACGCATTTTTCCTTGAGGCGCTTTAGTTAACCATATCGGGCTTAGTCTCTGAGTTGGGTTTCAACTCGAGCTCAATGGCCCTCAGGTTTTCATATCGGCCTTGAGGCGCTTTGGGTAAGTGCGACCTGTAGCTGGCGAGTTGGGCTCTTACGCATAAGGTCGATACGACCTTTAATGTAGCGGGCGACTTAGGCTCTTACGCTTTTTTGGCTCTAAGGCGCTTTGGTTAACCATTTTGGACTTAGTCTCCGAGCCAGGTTTTGACTCAAGCTCAACGGCCCTCAGGTTTTCAAATCGGGCTTGAGACGCTTTGGGTCGGTATGACCTGTAGCTAGCGACTTGGGCTCTTACTCGTAAGGTAGATACGACTAGTTGGCGGCTTGTGATCTTACGCTTTTGGTCGGTACAACCTTCGATGTAGCTGGAGACTTGGGATCTTACGCTTTAGGTTGGTACAACCTTTAGCTAGTTCATTTCAAAGTTTTTCGAAGTAATTGGAGGCCTGTGATTTTATGGCAACAGTCGGACATCTCCGAGATAGGCACGATATCTATATCAATGGTATGCCTTTTGGGTGTTACAAGTTTGATATATAGCCTTAACTTTGATATGGGGTTTATGCCTTTTTCAGGTCTTACAAATTTGTGCATACCTTGCTTGAGGTCTTACAGTTTTGATGTTGCCTCATGGAGGGAGTACGAGTTTGAAGTTGCCAGCCCTGGTGTCTTACGGCCATGAGTCGACTGTCGAGGTCAGTCCTTAAGTCAGAGTTGATATTACCTTATGGAGGGTTTATGCCAATGATATGCCTCTTGGAGGGCTTATGAGTTCAAAGTGTCCGGCCCTGAAGTGTTACGGCTTCGAGTTAGATGACTTGATGAGCCGACTGTCGAGGATAGTCCCTAAGTCAGAGGTGATATTGCCTCGAGGAGGGCTTATGAGCTTGATGTTGCCGGCCCTGAGGTCTTATGGCTTCGAGTTTTTGGTGACTCAATGGAGTGACTATCGCGGACAGTTCCTGAGTGTTTGAAATTTTTTTGGCCTTGGGGCTGTTTCTTGTGAAAATAGAAAACTTCTTTGATGTGCGAAATGTTTTGATGATAAATGATACTTCTCTAATTACTTGGTACAAGTATACATGCCTTTACCATTGAGGGTTCGTTTATTCTATGCGGACACGCTTCATTCGACTGTTTGGCCCTATACATTATTCTCCTATCGAGACCCTCAGTGTCATATTTAAGTGATCTCCTAGGGGGATGCCCCTAAATATTAGAGGTTGATCGAAGAGAAGCCTTGAATACTTTGTGAGTTATCCTTATGTATCATATGGATGTTGTCGCGTTAAAAACCTCCCCAGTAAAACTGTTTTGGGATAAAATCCGATGTGAGGGAAAAAGAGTGCAACACATGCTTTAAAACCTAAGGCCTTCGAGCTGGGGGGGGGGGGGGGGGGCGTGCTACGACTCCTTTCAATAGAACACATGCATGTAGGTAAGTGTAAAATTTGAAAGAAAAAGGGAGAGGGTTGTACCTTAGCTGTGATGGCGCTCGAGCCTTGATATGCTTTGGTTATTTGTTCCGAGGACGTGTCATGGTCCTTTTTTCGTTCCTACGAGGATGTATTTCATGATTGTTAGTTGGTTGTTTGCTTGTTTTTTGGCTCCTTCGATGTAGAAGGTGTCGGTGCCACATCTACGAACATTTCTTTCGCTGTGTTCTGCTCTCCGTATAATGTTTTTACTCCATCCTTCATAGGAAACTTCATAATTTGATGAAGGGTTGACGGCACCGCCCGTATATTGTGAATACATAGCCTTCCAAACAATGCATTGTACCTCATGTCACCTTCAATGACATGAAACTTGGTATCTTGAATTGTGCCGGCCACGTTGACTGGGAGGATGATTTCCCCTTTCGTTGTCTTACCTTCCATGTTGAATCCGTTAAGGACTCGAGAGGAAGGCACGATCTGGTCGAGCAACCGAGTTTCTCTACCATCCTCGATCGAATTATGTTGGCCGAGCTACATAGATCCACGAGCACACGTTTAATTCGAAAGTTATTCAAAAGAAAAAAAATTACCAGTGAGTCAGTACAAGGTTGAGATAAGGTCTCGATGTCTTCTTCGCTGAATGAAAGGTCATCTTCAGGTATGTATCTCCGAGTTCGCTTTTCCCTTGTGATTGATACTTTTTTTTTGCTTCAAAATGGGTCCCTGAGGGACGTCGACTCCACCAATAATCATGTGGATGACGTGTCATGGTTCTTGTGTTTCATTTTTCTTGTTTGCCTCTCTTTTCCAAAATTGGTTTTTAGCTCGGTCGCAGAGGAATTCTCGAAGGTGCCCTTTGCTTATTAGTCGGGCTACATCTTCTCGAAGCAGTCTACAATATTCGATCCTATGATCGTGGGTATCGTGATATTCACATATCAAGTTTGGGTTCCTCTTCGAAGGATCTGATAGCACGGGTCTCAGCCACCTAGTATCCTTGATCTTACTTATGGCCGATACGATGTCTGAAACATCGATGTTGAAGTTGTACTCAGATAGCTGGTGTGCCTCTACCAGCTATGTATGCCTGTCAAACCCTGGTGTGTTCACGATTCCTCGAGGATTCTGTCCTCGGTCCATCCTTTGGTCACTTCGAGGTAAGTTACGTCTCGAGATATTTCTCTAATTTTCTACGTACGATTGATACCTTTCTTTGTTTGTCCTTTGCTCTCTTTCTAGCGGCCTCGATTCCTTTTCTAAGACTCTGATAGGATACACCGAGCCCGATGGGGCTTCTAATTGGTCATCCTCGACCCTGATTTTTGACTGGTACCTGTTGTGCACATCTGCCACACTATGGCAGGGTACTCGATTAAATTCTCCTTCAGTTGTTTTGATGATATCGAGCTTCGCTCATTCAAGCCCTGACTAAAGGCTTGTACCGCCAAATCATCGGAGACCCGTGGTATTTCCATTCGTTCCAATTGAAAGCCGGACACAAACTCCCTTAACATCTCATTCTCCCTTTGCTTGATTTTGAAAATATCAGATTTCGTTGTAGCGACCTTGATGGAAACAACATGTGCTTTGACAAAGGAGTCTGCCATCATATAAAATGAATCTATCGAGTTTGGGGGCAAGTTATGATACCACATCATGGCCACTTTGGATAGCGTTTCTCCGAATTTTTTCAATAGAACGGATTCAATCTTATCGTCTCTTAGGTCGTTCCATTTCACACCACAAGTATAGGCAGTAATGTGCTCATTGGGCTACGAGATTCTGTTGTACTTCAGGAGATCGGGCATTCTGAATTTCTTCAGGATAGGCATCGGAGCTGAACACTATGGGAATGGCTTTTACGATAAATTTTTTGAATCTACACCATTCAGAATCGGGGGTGTGCTTGGGATCTGATCGACCCTCGAGTTGTAGTCTCCACTTATTTGTCGTTACCTTCTAGCTTTTCGATTCAATCCTCTTTGCGAGGTCTTCGAGCATCTTCATCATGGCGGGGTTGGCTGCTGACCCATTATTGCTCGATCATTTTGGTGCATGTTGGAATCGAGGAGCCGTTTCTGGTGGTGTTGTGCTTGGGGTTCTTTGGTGGCTTTGTAACTGAGCAATAACAACCTGTTGTGCCTGTAACATTTCAAAAATGACATCAAGGCTAACTTTCCCTTTCCCTTTGAGCAGGGGCTCCTGTGCTTTACATTTTTCTCCTTCACGAACGGTTCCATCTGTATGAGAGCTCACATCGATATTTTGAGCGTTGCATGAGCCTTCATCGACATGAATTTGCACTTGTGCCGCTTCAGGGTTTTGCGGTGGCACACCGGCACCTAAATCAGCTGCGACATTCTCTCTGTGATCCTCAGGACCATTTTTTTCATGTGCTTTTACTGAGTTAGACATTTTCTGACACGATATTGAATATTCTTGCACAAGAAAAAGTATGAAGAATAACTTGTGTTATTCGAAAACCAACACAAAAACAACCACTATTATTTTTAGCCCCATGGTGGGCGCCAAACAGTTTACCTTAAAAATGGTAAGTACAATTATATTTGATTACGTGGTTCTTAAAATACATGATCTATTTTAATATCAGTTGTTTAAGCAGTAGATGCTGAGTATGAAGTGATAAAAGCGAAATAAGAGCAAAAGGAAACGAGATTACACAAACCAGGCAACAGACAGACCGGTCTCAAGGGTGGTCGGAAAGGCCTCGAGGTCGAGCTTCAGAAGCTTGACAAGGGGTTATCGATACTGGTATAACAATTTTTAAGTCTATAAGAATGGCCTATTTATGATCAATAACAAGTAATAAATGAAGAATAATTAAAGAACACAATAAATGAGAAGCAATAAATTAATGAAGCAATTGTAGAGAATGTTTTCGTTAGAGAGCAGAGGGTGTTCTTGTTCTTATATTTAATATCATGTGTGTTACAAAGTGACAGGGGTCCCCTTTATATATGAGGGGGAGTCCCAACATAGTACATGTGTAATTAATGCAAAGAGATATGGTTGGTACAACTATTTACTGCCGCGGTACGGGCTTATACTATTTTGTGTATTTTGTCATCTTTAACCACGTGCCCCTTGGGAATTTCCCTCCTTTCCACGTTGGTATTCGATTTATAATGCCCTGAGGTCGAGGACCTTCGATATGACCCCTAGATGCCAAAACTCGAGCCTGTTGGCATTCTATGCATCGAAGTAACCGTAAAATCGGGCTCTCTGATTTTAGCCGTATACAGCCCTTTCAGTGAAGAACCTTATCATTAGCACTATACCCCAGAAGGACGGATGAATCTGAGCTAAAGTGACTCGATACCTTTTATAGAATTTGAGCACAAGGTGCTCGAGGGGGCCCAATGTAAATGGGTACGTATACACATTCAGGAATCCCTCTACATGGGCTATAATATTCTCTTCTCGCGAAGGTATCTGCAACATAACATTTTCTCCCTATCCACAATCTCTCCTGACGGCCTCGAGGTGATTCTCCTCTATCGATCGGATAAACCTCGATGCATGTTCTCGATGGCCTGGAGCATCGAAGGGTATCTCTAGTGCAAAGTCATTCTTCAAAGCAAAACAACCCAAGGTTAACTCGCCGTATGCCGGCGGTGTACCACCGACCGGGAAAAAAGCAGAGGTAGAGTTTCCCTCTTCTTGGTGAGCGGATTTGGGCATGGCAGCCATAACTATTCGAATAAAGGTAAATAGGAAGAAAGCTCAAGCAAAGATTTTAGCTAAAGAAGAGCTGAGAGAAGGAAGAAAACTGTAAAGAGAAAACTAGTTTTGCACACTGCAAAACCTAAAATCAAGCGTATATATAGAACAAGCGACAACTATTTGTCTACTTTGAGGGCCAATTAATTCTGACAAAGTCGTTATAGCTTTTAGGGAAGTGTACCGGCGGGGCCACATCCGTCACTTCGCGGTCATCTCATATGAATGGCGATGCCATACAGTGCTCGAGGGATCAAAAACTCCCATGCCAACCTAGCCTAGAGAAGGTATCCAATCCCGAGGATATATGTTACTACAAGAACGGGCTTCAAAGAGCTAAATTAAAAGCTAGAAGGTCGATTATGCACAAACATTCCATAGCAAAATTTGAAAATATGAAACAAAGAGATCTTTTGAATTTACAATCGTATTTTACATAGCTCCCCCGAGGATCCCGTGCACAAGAAAATTAAAGAAAAAATAGTAAGTAAGTCTACTCTTCGCCTTCTCTACTGCCCGAGACGCTTCTAGAGACCTCATCCGAAATGGTTGAGATTGTTGTTTCTTTCTCCAAGGCCTTGGCTTCTTCAATCTCGGCAGAGAGATCAACACCTTTAGCACTCGCTTCCTCGAAAGCTGGCCTCCTAACTAGCAGGCGAGCATGAGTAACAGTCTAAGTCAGCTTCAACTTGGCCTTTTCGGATATGTCCCTAGCCCGATCATTTGCAGCAGCAACATCCCTTTTGTACGAGGAAACGAATTCTTCGGCCTCGGACTTGGACGAATATAATGCAAACAGCCTCCTCTAGAGAACCTCGAAGAAGGCCCTGAGTCGAGGATATATCTCCCCGAAGTATGTCCCTCTCCGAGGCCACAACATCATTCAGCCACGTCAGCTCAATGATCTCGACGTCCTTGGCCATAATCTCCCTCCGAAGTTGTCCCACTAGGGCATCCTTTTGCCCAATATGCGAATACAGAGGACAAGCTAGTTAGCATCAATTATGGCAACAAAAGACAAGTTGATGGGTGCCAGATTAGCTGCTAGATAAAGTCGTCCCTCTCATGGAACGCTCTTTCTGAGCGTGCCCGGTGGTCGACCAACTCCTCCTCTTTAAGGGCATGTTGAGCCTTCAGCTCGTTCAGCTTTGATGTAAGCTTCCCGAGCTCCACCGCACAGCAAGTCAGCTCATCATGTAGCTTAGAGAAAGCTTGGTCATACAACTTCTTGAACTAAAACACGAAGGAAGGAAGTTACAAAAGGAAGGAAAAAAAATTTGAAGCACAAATACCATATCAAGAAGATCTCCTGCTTTTGAAGCCTCTCAGCCTCCTCGAGAGCGACGAGGGGATCGAGGTCGGTCTCCTCCTCAACGTCTTAAAAATAATCTTTGAATGTATCACCCTCTCCTGGAGAGGTCCCCAAACCAGAGGCATTCCGACCTTAGGCATCTCGTATCTCCCCTAGGGAAAATGACGGGCCCGATTGAAATCCGCCTGCGGCATCAACTTCCATCGGGGCTTCCTCTCGACCCCAAAAAACTTTAGAAGAAGGCCCTCCTAACTCACCAATGGGGAATATAACATGTCCGATGATCGGCTCGGGGACTGCACTCAAACGCTCCTCGAGGGTCTCCTCAATACGAGGTGAGTCCGCATTGGCCGCCTCCAACTCAGCAGCCATCCGCCTAGCACCTTTTGAAGCATCAACGCTTCATTTTACCCTTTGTACCAAAGGGCAGGTTTCCTTATCTTCTTCCTTGGCACGAAGGATCTCAGAGGCCATCAACATAAGGACCGTAGCGTCGGTCTTGGGCTTCCGAGCCTATGGTTTCTTTGATTTTGGAGACGCCACCGATGTCTACCTCTTCCTTTTCTTATGCTTGGCGGTTTTCGAAGCGTCTTCCTCACCGGAAGGAGGCGGTCTCATCAACATGCCTTCCCCAAGGTCTGCACAGGCATGATGTATCAAACTCACCACCATAGATAATACTTACAAAGAATGAGGAAATGGCAACAATAAAAGCATGCCGTGGTTCTTGGCCTACCATCGCATTTTGGCTAAATCGCGCCAGACGTGCTTGCTATATGGAAGAGCGGAGTCCAAAAGTTTGATCCATCTCGGAAAGTCCTAGACTCAGGGAACCTAATGGTGGCTACACAATCAGTACAAAATCAATCAAAAGAAAAAGAAGGTCAGATCGAAAGAAGAAAAATAGGTGATAAAACATACTCGATGTAGATATACTTACGCTTCATGTTCCATTCCTCTGGGAATGGAATTCTATCAGTGGGGATGAGGTCCGAGGTTCTGACTCTAACAAACCGGCTCATCCATCCCTGGTCTTTGTCCTCGTCGCTACAGGCAAATAACGCCTTGGCAGATCGAAGGTGTAGCTTGATTAAGCCCTCTCGAAAGAGATGAGGGCTATACAATATGATCAGGTGATCAAGGGTGAAAGTCATTCCCTCGACCATGTTAGAGATATATCGAATCATATATACAATCCTCCAGAAAGAGGGATAAATTTGACCGAGTGTCACGCGGTACTGACAACAGAACTCGAGAATCACCAGGTCTATCGGTGGAGAAGAAGTATCTACGGGGCCTAAGTAAAATGGTATGTATATACGCTGAGGAATCCAACTTTATGTGTGACTATTCTTTTCCTAACTGTAGGGAATTGTACTTGCGCCGCCTCCCCCCCCCCCTACGGCAGTCTATCTTTACCCTCTTTATATAGGTCACTACACTTATGTACCGACACATGGGCTTGCATCGGCCCAATTTGCAAGGGGGTTTCTCGATGGTAAAATCGGAGATGGTGTCAAAGGGACCAGGAATGCACTACTTGACACTACGAGGAGTTTTTGATTTGCCCTTAGACGGGCGTGATGAAGAAGTGACTCCCTCTTTTTGAGGTACCATTTTGGAGGTTTTTTCCATATTTGTAACTAAGTTTCACAGAAAGAAGATGAAGAAGCAAGCGGAGAAAGAGGATGAAAGCAGAAAACAATTAGCTAAATTTTGAAGTCTTGAAGCCATTTGGGCACGTTCGGGAAGCGAAAAGGTCGAACCGATAGCGGTTCGTGGGCTTCTTGAGAATCATGCTGACATCGACCTCTACACATCCTTTGTGTCATGTCATTTAATGTTCTGACAAGGCTGAAGTCGTAACGGGAGTACTGAAGAAGCAAGAATTCATGACCGTTTCTTATCATTTCATTCTAAGAAACTCGGGGACTATCTGCATACCGCTAAAATCAGAGAGTCCGATTTTATGATCATTATGGCATTTCGTAGCCTGTCTTCAGAGGGCTCGAGGCATAGTTTGAGGTTCGACCCCGAGGAAGCATATCAAAGATCCCCCACACTTGACCATGGAGCGTTATAATTGGAGACCGTCATGAGAGGCGGGAAATTCCCAAAAGGCACGTGGCTAGAGTTGACCAAGTCAGTAAGAATAGTACAAGTCTGTACCGTGACATTAAATAGTTGTACCAGCTGTATTTATTTGTAATAATTAAACATGTACTATGTTGGGATTCTCCCTCTTATATAAAGGGGACCCTTGTCATTTTGTAAGACACATGATATTCAATACAGGCACAACAACATTCTCTGCTCTCTAACTCAAACATTCTCTACAATTTCTCCATTGATTTATTGCTTCCATTTATTGTGTTTAATTTATTGTTCTTCACTTATTCTTTATTGTGGATCATAAAGAGGCAATGTTCTAAGCCCATTAAGCTGTTAACCTTTATCGATCACCCTCTTTCAAGCACTCGAGCTCGACCTCGAGGCCCTATTTTGACCAGCTCGAGACTCACTCAAGCTCTCGAGCTCAACCTCGAAGCTTTATTTCGCCAGCTCGAGACCTCGTCTCATAATCGCTCGGTCTGCATAATTCCAGTACCCCTGGCTCTTATCTCATTTTTCTTAACTCTCACTTAGAATTTATTTCCTAAACAACTAGTATTAGAATAAATAACATATTTTTAGAACCATAAAATCAGATATAAATGTATTTACCATTATCACGGTAAACACAAACGTCCTTCCTCCAACGAGTCTAGAAATATACCTGGAGTCTCAAATAGATGTGGATATGTGCTTCGCATCTCCCGCTAGGTCTCCCAGGTGGCCTCCTCCACCAACTGCGCTCTCCACTGCACCTTAACTGAAGCTATATCCTTTGAACTCAACCTTCGGACATGTCTTAGCTGAACCGTGCTAAAGTCAAAAACATGGGACCAGTCACTAACATATTCGTGAAGCATGGAAACATGAAACACCGGATGCACACTCGACAAGCTGGGTGGCAAAGCAAGTCTATAATCCACTTCCCCTACTCTCTAAATTACCTCAAAAGGTCCAATGAACCGGGGGCTAAACTCTCCTCTTTTCCCAAATCGCATAACACCCTTCGTGGGCGATACCTTTAGCGGAACCTTCTCTCCAGCCATGGAAGATACATTATGGACCTTCCTGTTCGCATAACTCTTCTGCGTAGACTGCGCCGTGCGAAGCTTGCATAAACTTCACCTTATCTAAAGCATCATGCACCAAATTTGTACCCGAGTCTAGCGTCAGCCGACTCAAACCAACCGACCATATATCTACACCTCCCATATAAAGCCTCGTACGGAGCCATCTGAATATTTGACTTATAACAATTATTATATGCAAGCTATGTAAGTGGCAGAATTGGTCCCATGAACCCCAAAAATCAATGATACAAGCCCGTAACATGTCATCCAGTATCTGAATAGTGCACTCAGACTGCCCGTCCATCTGAGGATAAAAACTGTGATCAACTCAACCTGAGTACCCAACTCCCTCTGCACGGCTTCGAAAACTACGACGTGAACTCAGTACCTCTATCAGAAATGATGGAAACTGGAACATCATGCAGCTGAACAATCTCCCGGTTATAAATCTCAGCTAACCGCTCCAAAGAGTAAGTAGTACCAACAAGAATAAAGTATGCGCACGTGGTCAGCCAATCCACAACAACCCAAATAACATCGAACTTCCTCGAACTCCGTGGGAGACCAACTACAAACTCCATGGTGATCCGCTCCCACTTCCACTTCAGAATATCAAACCTCTGATGCAATCCACCTGGTCTCTAGTGCTCATACTTGACCTGCTGGCAGTTGAGAAACCGAGCTACAAATCAAAAATGTCCTTCTTTATCCGCCTCTACCAATAATGTTGTCTCATATCCTGATACATCTTCACGCACCCGGATGGATGGAATACTACGAGTTGCAGGCCTCCTCAAGAATCAACTCCCGAAGCCCAATCTACATTAGGTACACATATCTGACCCTGCATCCCCATCACACCATCATCACCAATAGCTACATCCCATGCATCACCTCGCCGGATCATATCCTGAAGAATGACCAAGTGTGGGTCATCATACCGGCGCTCTCTGATACTGTCATAAAGAAAAGACCTGGAGACTATGCAGGCCAATACCCTGCTGGAAGATATGCTAGACTCCCCAAACTCTCCGCTCGGCGACTCAAGGCATCGGCCACTACATTGGCCTTCCCCGGATGGTATAGAATAGTGATATCATAGTCCTTGAGAAGCTCCGACAAGCTTCGCTGACGCAAATTCAGATCCTTGTTTAAACAAATGTTGCAGACTATGGTGGTTAGTAAAAATCTCACAATGAACCCCATACATATAATGACGCCAAATCTTCAAGGCGTGAATAATGGCTACTAACTCAAGATCATGCATTGGATAATTATTCGCATGCGTCTTCAACTGGCACGAGGCATAGGTAATCACCCTACCCTCCTGCATCAATACACCACCAATGGCTATCCTCGAGGCATCACAATACACGGAATAAGAACTTGAAGTTGATGGCAACACTAACACTGGAGTTGTGGTCAAAGCATCCTTGAGCTTCTAAAATCTCTCCTCACACTCGTCCGACCACCTGAACGGAGCACCCTTCTAGGTAATTTTAGTCAAGGGCGAAGAAATAGAAGAAAACCCCTCCACAAAGCGACAGTAATAGCCCGATAAACTAAGGAATCTCTTAATCTCTGTAGCTGAGGACAGTCTGGGCCAACTCTGCACCGCCTCTATCTTCTTCGGATCTACTTGAATACCCTCACTGGACACCACGTGCCCCAAGAAAGCTACTGAGCCAAGCCAAAACTCACACTTGGAGAATTTTGCATAAAGCTTCTCGTCCCTAGATCTCGGCAATACAACTCCCAAATGTTGGGCATGCTCCTCCTGGATACGAGTGTACACCAGGATGTCATGAATGAACGCAATAACGAAGGAATCCAAGTATGGCTGAAATAAACTATTCATCAAATGCATGAACCCTGTTGGGTCAATGGTCAACCCAAAAGATATCACTAAAAGCTCATAATGGCTATAACGGGTCCTGAAAACCGTCTTGTGAGCATCTGAATCCCGAATCTTCACCTGGTGATACTCAGATCTCAAATCAATCTTAGAGAACACCCTGGCTCCCTGAAGCCGATCAAACAAATCATCAATACGAGGCAAAGGATACCTATTCTTGACTGTAACCTTGTTCAACTGCCTGTAGTAAATACCATTCTCATGAAACCATCCTTATTTTTCAAAAATAGCACCGGTGCACCCCAAGGTGACATACTAGGCCGAATGAACCCCTTATCTAGGAGTTCCTGAAGCTGCTCTTTCAATTCCTTCAACTCCACCGGTACCATATGATACGAAGGAATAGAAATAGGCTGAGTCTCAGCGCTGACATCCTTCCCAAAAGTAAAATAAGACAGACAACCTTTTTCCACCATACGCTGAGCCTTCGGGTATGAAATCACCCCACTCGGCACATAATCAATAGAACCTCTCCACTCAACCCTCAAAAATCCCGGTATCGCTAAGGTGACGGTCTTAGCGTGACAATCTAGAATAGAATGACATGGAGATAGCAAATCCATGCCCAATATTCACACATGACCGATACACACGGTCCACAATAATAGTATTGGCCACCGGAGTCCACACATGAACAGATGTAACTAAGGACTCACGTGGCATATCCATAAAATGAGCAAAATATGACGAAACATAAGAATATGTGGAACCAGGATCAAATAAGACCGAAGCATCTTGATGTAAAACTGAAACAATACATGTAATCACTACATTTGAGGCCATAGCATCTGGTCTAGCTAGAAGTGCATAAAAATGGGCCTGACCTCCACCTGATCGATCTCCCCCTCTAGGGCGGCCTCTAGCTGCTTGACCTCCACCCCTAGCTGCATGGGCGGGTGGTAAAGTAATTAGAGCTGAAGTCGAGGGCTGACCCCTCTACTTAGATGGGCCCCTAAGAAGACGAGGACACTACCTCCTCATATGCGCAATCTCTCCACACTCGTAACAACTCCCTGGTGTGGGGGACGGGGACTGAATGGAACCCCTAACACCAGGATAACTGATAGAAGCATCTGGCATGGAGGAACCCTGAACTGATGGTACACGGGATGAGCTATAGACTGGAAGGGAACTGAATGACTAGTGGCCCGGATGAGAACTGCGGGACCATGTCCGGATGATGCACCACTATAAGCTGGACGAGCCGGCTGAGTAGGCCCAAATGGGCGGCCTCTACTATGCTAAAATTGACCCCTGGAGGGAACACTACCAAAGCTGCCAAATACTCGGGGCCTCTTGGCCTAATTTTTTTATCTTGCTCCTTGCGACAAACTGACTCAATCTCTCGGGCAATATCAACAAATTGTTCAAAAGTAGCCCCCAAAACCCTCTCTCTGGTCGAATACGAAGCTACTATGTGAGGCCATCCACAAACATTTTGATCCTCTCTATCTCTGTTGGGACCAACCAAATAGCATGACGGGCTAGCTCTGAAAATCTCATCTCATACAGCATCACAGTCATATCATACTGAGGCAGCTGCTTAAATTTCTTGTGCAACTCCTCTCTGCGGGACTGTGGTACATACTTCTCAAGGAAGAAAGTGGAAAACTGCTACCAGGTAAGGGGCACTGCATCAACAGGTCTACGCCTCTCATAAGCCTCCCATTAAATAAAAGTAGCTCCTGAAAACTGGAAAGTAGTGAACGAGACCCCATTGGTCTCCAATATAGCCGATGTACGAAGCCTCCTCTAACACTTGTCTAGGAAACTGTGGGCATCCTCGCCCTCAGCACCACTGAATGTCGGAGGCTGGAGTGTGCCAAACCTTTCCAACCTACGGTGCTCATCGTCAGCTATAACTGGAACCATATTGTCCTGAACATGTGCAACCGGCTGAGCTGGAGGTGCCTCCGCTGTCTGAAGTCCTTGAATAACTTGCTTAGTTGTATGGGCGGCAGGAGTCTGAGTGCCTCTCCCGGCTTGAGAAGTAGCAGCCGTAGAAGAAACAGCGACAGTATGTGCAAGACTGGTGCACACGGTTAAAACATGAGCCAAGGTCTCCTAAAGACCCGGAATAACTATAGGCAGTGTCGGTGCCTGGGCCGGTACCGCTGGAACATCTGCGGCTGGGACCTGATCTGGAATAACAGGTGGGTCTATGGGTACTGCACCGGCTACTGCGCATGCTGCACCTATACCTCTACCACGACCTAGATGTCTCACGGGTCCTACTAGTGGTTGACCGACCTGCCCGGTAGCACGTGTCCTCACAATTTGTGAGAGAATGAAACAACAGAAGTTTAGTTACCAGAATCAAAATATTCCCACGACAAGAATTCAAGAATGTGAGATTTTTCCTATGGGTTTTGCAGCCTCTCGGAGATAAGTACAGACGTCTCTGTACCGATCCGCAAGACTCTACTAAACCAACTCATGACTGGTGAGTCCTATGTAACCTCGGCTCTGATACCAACTTGTCACGACCCCAAAACCACTCTGGCCATGATGGCGCCTATCGTGATAATAGGCTAGCCAATCCACTACGTGTAGCAGAAAGGAACTTTTTATTTAATTCATTACCAATCTGATATTTTATAATATTTCCATCTAAACATTTCAAACCAACCAAGGATATACTAAACGTTAAATACAGCCCCAAAATCCCCAAGTCACTAGTCATGAGCAACTAAAAGAAAATACAAATTTGATATTGTCTCCTTAATACAAGATAAGTCTGAGTATAAAAGTACTAGAGAAATAGGAAGCAGAAAAGCAAGGATGCTGACGCCATGCAGCTACCTCACAATCTCCGATATGCTCCAAAAAAGGAAAGATCATCTATCAATTTGCCCTGGCAGCTGAATCTGCACACAGGGTGCAGGGAGTAACGTGAGTACGCCAACTCAGTAAGTAACAATTATAACTAACGACTAAGTGAAGTGACGAGAATTAAAATGACATAAATTTAACAAGATAAAAACCTCAGTGAAAGTAACAAGATCATATCAATATTAAATTCAGAGTATCTCATAAAACTCCAGTTTCAATGGAAGTTGTTTAAAACATTTGTTCAACATTTTCAATAGTGAATCAATGTAAAAGAAGAGTGAAAGTAGTAATTTCTTAAAAGAAGCCCCTCGGGTGAAGTATCACTCATATATAGCCCCTCGGGAAAGCCACTCAGTCAATCGTGACTCAACCATCATCAATCAGCACTCACACTTAGCACTCACGCTCAATAGGTACCTTATAATACAGTCGACTATGTTCACTGGGGGTGTGCAGACTCCGGAGGGGCTCCTATAGCCCAAGCGCTATATCCCTGCGGCGTGCAACCCGATCCATCATATCGATGCGGCGTGCAACCCGATCCATATATATATATATATATATATATATATATG
>ML372419.1:98903-113072 GCA_005239525.1 Nicotiana knightiana
TGTGTGTGTGTGTGTGTGTGTGTGTGTGTGTGTGTGTGTGTGTGTGTATATATATATATAATGTTGCGGCATGCAACTCGATCCATAACTATCCTCACAATCCGGCTCTCGGCTTCACTTAGTCATCATCCTCACAAGCCACTTAGGCATTTCAATACAACTCAGGGGACTTAGCCCAAAATATCTTTCACATGTTAAAAAATAAAGTGATGAGCAGGATTTGCAGTAAACATGCATAAATCATGACTAAGAATATATTTTCTATCAAAAACAGTGTGAAGACATAAGAAAAATACCCCTGAGGGTCCAAACAGTACGACACGATGCCCCAAACATGGCATTCAACCAAAGATAATAGAATGATTTCTAAAACACATGGAAATCATCTCAAATTTATCAAATACGCAACTCTACAATTGCCACTGGACGAACCAAGTCACAATCCCTACCGGTGCACGCCACACGCTCCATAGATTATTTATCAAAATAGTACGAAATTTCGGGGTTTCATACCCTCGGGTCTATATTTAGAATCCTTACTTACCTCAATCCGGATGAAAATCTACTCCGCGATGCCCTTGCCGCTCGACTCGGCCTCAAATCGCCCTGACTCTATTCAAAGTCAGATTCATAACATCAATATATGCTAAAGGAACAAAACCCATGCGAAAATAATCAAATTACACCAAGAATCCCGAAATTGGCCAAACCCGACCCCCGGTCCCATGTCTCAGAATCCGATAAAAATCACGAAGACAAAATCCTTATCCTCTCACGAGTCCATACATACCAAAACCATCAAGATCAAACAACAAATGGCCCCTCAAATCCTCACATTAGACTCTCCAATTTCAAGCCCTAATCCCCCAAATTTCTTCCCTAATTTCCATCAATATCATGATTAAATGATGGAAAAAATGTCATAACACAAGTAATAAAGCTTAAATGGATTACCCAACTGAAAACCCTTGATCCCTCTTGAGAAATCACTGCCCAAGTTCAACACCCCTCTTCAAAAATGGAGGAATTAGGCAAAAACTCACGAAGGAAACCTTTTATTCTTTCTGCCCAGCGTCTCCCACATCCACGGTCACCATGTCGCTTCTGCAACACCGCACCTGCGAAAAAACCATCGCAGGTGCGGTTTTCACTTAACTCAGAAAATCTCGCTTCTACGGTCAACACCCGCATCTGCAGTCTCGCAGGTGTAGTCCTGCGAATTTGACTCAACTCCTTATTCTCTATATTTTTGTCCTCCCTCTCCCATGTGTGGCCTCCCTCTCGCATATCCGGCCTCGGACCTATGGTCCCCAAATTTGCAGGTGCGGAAATGACAGAAACAGCAGCTACAGCTACTCAAACCAAGTTCCAATCATTTTGTTAACCATCCAAATTCATCCCGAGGCCCTAGGGACCTCAACCAAAAATACTAACAAGTCACATACCACTATTCAAACTTATTCAAACCTTCGGAACACTCAAAACAACATCAAAACATCGAATCAACCCGAAGTTAAAGCTTAAGTATTTCTAAGCTTCGGAAATTCACCAACGATGCTGAAACCAACCAAACCATGTCCGAATGACCCCAAAAATTGGAAAAAACATCACAAAAAACACTACGAAACTATTCCAACTTCCTGAAATCCATTTCGACCTTGATAGCAAATTTTCCACTACCGATAAAAAATTGCCAAAAATCTAATTTCACCAATTCTGAGATTATTTACCTATAAGTCAACTTCCGGTTGGCTTTCAAACTAATTAACCATATTAAGAGACTAAGTGCCTCATTTCTCTCTACAACCACCCCGAACCCAAACCAATCAACCTAACACAACATAAAAGAGCTAAATCGCACAAAACATAATGCAAAAATGGGGGTAACGGGGCTAAAACTCTTAGAATGACTGGTCGGGTCGTTACATACTCGAATTTGACCATTTTATGTAGGGAGGATGGTAAAGCTGTGGCCATATGGATCCACGTCCTTCCCAAAAAAACTATAGGATGTTTTCATATCTAATACTTGAAAGACAATGTTAAAATCAACCTGGCTGATTGTCATGGTGAGTTCGATTTCCCCAACAGTGTCTGTTCTTGAACCTTCAAAAGCCATGATGATAACCTTACTAGTTCAAATTTTGTTATTGTTAATGTTCAACTGTTGTAGAGTAGAAAGAGGGCATACATCTACACTTGAGCCTCCGTCAATCATGACTCCTTTAACGTAAGGCCCTTCACATTTGACCATAAGATGAAAAGCTTTATTGTGCCCAGATCCTTCCTCAGGCAATTCATCATCGCTGAAAGTAATTAGATTTACTTCAAAGAATTTTTCAGCCATTTTTTCTAGCCAATTCACCATTGCCTTTTCTGAGACATATGCATCGTTCAAAGATATCTGAGCTGGGGTTTTCCTTAGTTGGCCAATGATTGAGTAGTCTTGTATTTTCATCTTCGTAAGGAATTCCTCCGCTTCTTTTTCTGTGACGGGTTATTTCACTAGCAACTAACTTTCCCTAGCTTGCTTAGCTTTTCTCAATTCCTCTACTGAATAGCACCTTCCAGAGTGGGTCAAGACCCCCCCCCCATTTCATCTATTTCTTCAACTATCTATTTTCCTTTGTATGCCATGATAGTCTTGTTATAATTCTAGGGAATAGCTTGTGTTAGTTACTAGGAGTTGTGCAACAGGTCGGATCACAACTGGATCTGTTACATTTCTCAAACCATTATTCACAATGATCTTTTGAATGCCCCCAGGGATATAATGTTTTGGCCCACCCAATGGAACCTCAACTTTTTTTGTGCTTCCAGGGACATAGAGAATCATTTTTCCCAAACCTGCCATATTTAAGCAAGAACTCTGTCCTTTCAAAACTAACGTTGCCAATTGCGGTGGGCTTACTATCACTTTTGGTTCTATCTCTATGGTTCTAACAACCATCTTTGTCTTTCCAAACTGGTTATAATCCCGATCATCAAAAATCATCCCACTAAAATGTGTATTATCATGAGCAGGGAGCGGATTGTTTATGATATTATGAGTATCCTCGTTGTTTGTTACCATAATTGTCTTTGCTTCAATTAAATTTTTAATGGTTTTCTTAAATGTACAACAATTTTTGGTACTATGACCTTGGGTGCTACAATGATACTCACATCTTGCGTTTAAGTCAAAACTTTTTGAATTTGGATTCACATAATGCGACATGATAGGTTCAATCAACTTCAACTACATCAACTTTCGAAATAGGCTTGTATACAATTCTCAAATTGGGATGAACTCTTTCTTTGGCTCCTAATCTCTCACATTCCTATCAGGTATGAAGGTTATGCGATGCTCGAAATTTTGGCCGGAGTTGACGGGAGCCTTGTGGAATCGGTGCCCGCCATTGTCGGTGATTAGGAGGCCCATCATAAGCCTGAGCACTAAACACTGTGTATTATTGCGGGGGAACTGAGTATCAGGGACCCTAAGGCAGATCGAAATGTTGAGGAGAATTGGATTTTCCTTGTTGAAATTTCACATAAGAAGCACCTATTCCTCTTTGAACTCCCCCGAACCTAGATGCCATCATGGATCCTTCCTCTTTCTTTTTCCTATTTCTGAAACTGCCTGACCCGCTTTGAATTGCTTGCATGGTCACCTTAAGGGCTCCTTGACTCACAATTTTGTCGGACTTCATTCCATTCTCAACAATTTCACCTATCTTAATCGCCTCAGCGAAAATTTTACCAATGGCGGCCAACATGTAATGGAGGTAATCAGGATCCTGAGCTTGGAGAAAACAGTCTATCATTTCTGACTCTTTCCTCGGTGGTTTGACCCGAGTAGCCTGCTCCCTCCATTTGACTGCATATTCTCTGAAGCTTTCTATTGGTTTCAAACGTGCATGTGAGAGATGTCTTGATCTATGAACCACTCTGAAGCAATTCCTGTCAAGCTTTCCCCAAAATAAGCCATGAGTAATTCTTCTTTTCCTCTTGCTCCCCTTAATTGGTCATAACACCTCTTCAAATGGGCCATAGGATCACCATGACTATGATACTTTTCAAACTTGGGGGTCTTGAAGATGGGTGGAAAATGAACACGGGGGAACATGCGTAAATCGTGGAACGAAACACTCTTGTGGCCTCCCAGACCCTGTATGTTTCTCATGGTTTTTTTTAGGCTCTTCATTTTTTTGGTCATTTCCTCTTGTTCCATATTTTTGTCAGGCTTTTCAATCTCAATGAGGAACATGTTATGAGGAGTATGCTTGTATGAATCTGGAACCTTAAAAGTCAGTTCTGGAGAGTAATGTTGGGCATCATGATCATTCAGTTGTGGATCATTGTTGGAATTTTGAGCAAGAGCCGGTTGAGGATCAGTGAAAGTATGGACAATGGGAACACTAGGTGTGTCATTTCTGAGGGGTGCGGTTGGAGGACGTGGAATGGAGGTACTGGGGATAGTGGTAAGGTTAATGCTCAGATTGAATCTCGGTTGGTACATTGGTTTACTTGTTATGGAGATGGGCACTTGATTTGCAACTGACACATTATGAAGATTATCCGAAGGACCTATGGGTAGTAAGGGTGGTTCCTGTCCATCCACCCAAGATTGGTACATCTCTTCCAATTGTTGTTTCAACACTCTTACTTCTTCAACCAGTCTCGTACCTTGTTCGACCAATTGTCCATGGACATCGTCATTATCAGATTCGTTCTTACTGTTATTTGCCATTCTGCTCTTTCCTTTTGATTTCGTGTTGTAAGGGTGAGTCTCCAGTTTAAACCACAAACCAACCACCTCTATTTAACGTTGTCTTTAGAACGAAAAACAAGAAATGGGTTAGAGATAGGCATTTTGCAGATATTAATCATACATTGTGCATCTAATGCCATTTTCGTTTCTAAAATGATCTTGGAATGCTTCATGCTTCATCCCGGCTTACTGATTTATTTTCTCTTTAATTTAACGCTCTTTTTTCTTTCCCTATTCTTTATTATCTATTAATTTTTTCAGATTAATTATGGCTATGATCGCATCCGATGAGGATTGCCTACGTATCATGACACTGCATGAATTAGACCATTACGTAGTTCCGGGAAAAACAATAACAGTCTTGGTTTTTTTTAAAGCGAAACAATTCAAATACAATGACAAAAAGGACATTAGATCAAAAATGACTTAACAGACTTTGAAAAGATTAAAAAATAATGATTTAAAAGACTCAGCAATGACTCAAACTTAACATAACTACTACATGAAAAGTTCTAACAACCAGACTATGTTTCAACTCAACAATCTTTTGCTTTCAACCACTGGCACATCTGCTCATGGTGGGGCTTGCCCTGGCTGACCCCCCCAATGTATGGTGGTACATCCTCTTTAACTCTATTGCAAGATAACAAACAAAAGTAGGTGCGTGCTCCAAAACTTCTCATAATCCATCCCTTGGCAATTCACATAACTTTGAGCGGTATAAACTGCCAAATCATGGACTTGCTCTTTGAAGTACTGAAAATTCTGGTCTCGGTCTTGTAACTGTTCCTCGCAAGTGGTAGATATCTCCCTTATGTGGCCATCGTGATCTAAATCTGACTCCAACTGAGCCTGAAGTCTAGCCTACTCGAGTCTCACATGAGCCCTCTCCCTATCAAAATTTGCATGGGCTTTCTCTCTCTCGAATTGAGTCCTCTCTTCTTCAAATTTTGTTACCTGGTGATCCTTACTTTATTCAGCCTTCTCACTTAACTGTATGTTTTTCCTTGGCTTTGTCAAGCGCCTTTTTAGTCTTTGCCGAGATAGAATCATAATCTTGCACCTTTTCCATCAGATTGGCAATGGTTATATGGTCTTTCCAACTTCTCACTTGCAGTTCAGAGGCTTTCTTCAACTGTTGAAGCCGAACACGGAGGGTTTCATTCTTGCGGATCAGATTCTTCTTTTCACTTTCTACTTCTTGTGCTTGTAAATCTTTCTCAAAATTGATGTTTCTCAAGCTTTCTTCTAAGGCATGAATAGTTGCTTTGTATCCCTTTTCGTTTTTACCCCAAGCTAACCATTATTGTTTTTTATCATGAAAGGCTCGAACATGCAGCCTTTTGGAGGCCTTTTGGGCTCGGGTTCGGGCTCATCATCCACACGATATATATTCTCAAACCATATAGCATAACCCAGATCTATCTCACCTTTCACAGGATCTGGCACTTAGGTATCATATTTCAAGTAGCGGCAACCATTCCAAATTTGTTGGATTAAAGCCTCAGGGAGTGGGGCATCGGGGTGTAGCTAAATCACTTGCACACTCAAATCTTCATCCTCAGACACTACTTGGTACATTCCTAGCTGTCATAGAACTCTCCGTGGCGCATACGGGTGGACACTTCTCAAACCCAACAACATCAAATATCTTTTTTGGGCCGACATGTGTATCACCTCTCTAACCAAGAGTTAACCCAAAGTCCACTCAATTTGACTTGCATTTAAAGATCTTAGGTGGGATATCCAGGCTTCCACCCCTTCTGGAAAGTTATAATCTTTTATTCTTTCTTCGTAACTCTCAATGAAATTGTCCTTGCTCGGACCATAGTGCATCAACTTGGGGAGATGTCGGAGATGCACAATTAACCACATTCGCAACAAAATATTGCACCCTTTTATGAATTTTGCCCCGGACATACACAAAGCCAACACTGAATAAATGTCTGATAGAATGATTAGGGCAAGAGTGTGATGTTCTTTGGTAGTGAGGACATGTACGACTCTGGCTAGGGGGTATCAATTGTCCGCTCCTCATTTGGGAAGACCATGATTCCTAGAAATTCCACTATGAAGGCGAAGCGACGGTGAATCTGCCATGTGTCCTTGTTCTACTTGTTGCTAAGGCCCTTTTCCTGCATTTCAAACCCATTTGGCTACCCGAACCTAGAGTACATGAAGTAGAAAAATCGCACCCTTCGACTACGTTGGTCTTTCTAATTTGCTTACTGATGTTCAGAATATTGAAGAATCGGTGTATAGAGGGAGCCTTCGGGAATATGAGCTTCTGGTTTCTCAAATCCCTGCCAAAGTTAGAGTATCCATCTATCTCTTCTAAAGTGGGAGTAAGCTCAAAATCGGAGAAGCGTAAGATATTGCGAACAAGGTCCCAAAAAGTCACTAGTGCCTCAATCAAATCATCCCCTAGTTTAAATTTCATAATATATGTAAGGGCTCCTAGATGCTTGGTGACCCATTTCTGACCATCTTCCCCAAGTCATACCACAACATCTAAAGCTGAAGTGGAGCCTCATTTACAATCGTGAATTGTGTGTTCTGGACAGTGCTCATTTTATACCTATGGGTGGTTAAGGTTAGGGTTGATACTAGTCTTAAGAGACACAACCAATGCACTTGTTTTGTAAAAAAATCTTTTGTAAATAACTCAATTTTAAGAAAAATCAAAGAGATGGCGGCTATTTTTGCAATTGTTGCTGAGGAAAGGGTGGTTATTGTCGCAACTATGGCCCCTTGTTACATCCAAGGATAGCTTTAGGGCCGGGGGAATGTCATTATGGTAAAAGTGATGCCTAATTGACAGATATGTCCGTTCTTGCGAGAACAACCCTTTGACAATTTTGAACATGTCTTAAGGCTATTCCTACAGAAACGGCTGGGGATTAACCGAAGCTGGGTCTGCTAATTTGTTTTTGATAAAAAAAAACAACCAGATACATTTCTTATTTTTTTTAGTTACTTTTGTAAAAATGGGGCCAAACCCTATGAAGTGTCACAACCCAAAACTAACCTGGTCGTGATGGCGCCTATCGTGGAACTAGGAAAGCCTACAGATTCTTAACCAAGTTGATTCTCTAATTCAATAATATAGAAAATAATTGTTCTCAAACTGAAATTTTGAAGAAGGAAATAAATAAAATCCAAAGTGTGGAAAATAGATCTCAACAACGGGTGTCACTAAGTCATGAGCCATACTACAACTGTTCCAAAATTATCAAGACAACGTTGTCTGGGAAATAGCCAACCAAATATACAAAGGAAGATAGGGAAGGAGAAAGGCGGGTCTGCGATCGCCGAGCAGCTACCTAGCTATCTCCGAAAATGTACCGCAATAGAAATGATCAACTGCCGCTACCGTGGCATGGGATACCTGAATATGCGCACAAGGTGCAGGAGGTAACATGAGTACACCAACTTAGTAAGTAACAAGCCCAAACTATAGGATGAGAGGTAGTAACAGACTAAACCTCAACAAATAACACATTTAAACTGTACAGTAAAGTAGGCATGCTTTCCGTTCAATTATTCATCTCGGAAAGGTAAACTAAATGCAAACCTGAACAATGAAAAGTAACAATCTCGAGATATCTCTAAGTATCAATGCACGATATGCATGAAATGAACCATGTACTCCCCCTCTCAAGTGCTCAACCACTCGGTACTGCATATGGCCATCTAGCCCAGGGAAATCCATCCCAGAACATACTCAATGTTGACTATGAAGTCACCCGGTACCGAGGAAAAAAATATAATCCAACTCTACGGAGAAATCCATCTCCACGTATCAATAATTCGGATAAATCCATGTCCAGGGAAATCCATCCCTCAATAATACATCAGACAAATCCATGTCCAGGGAAATCCATCCCTCAATAATACTTCGGACAAACTCATGTCCAGGGAAATCCATATCCATCCCTCCATAATATCACATGCGCTCATTGGGGTGTGTTACATACTCCGGAGGGGCTCTTACAACCAAACCGCCATAATAAACATCAACATAACCGCTGCGGCGTGCAGCCCGATCCCATAACATGTCACTCATCATCAGGCTCTCGGCCTCACTCATTCATCACTCTCCAGTCTCACAATGCGTGAACTAGCCCGAATCAATGATATAATGTGCCAAATAACAATAATTGAGACTCATACATGATATGATATGCATAAATAAGACTAAGTACGAAATATCAATAAAGCAAATGAGATGACAGCAAGAAACGACCACTCGGCTATCAACAATATCACCGTGAAGCCTTAACATAATATCTAGCATGATTTGTAGCATGTTTTCTTAATCACATGATAGAAGCACATATATCATCAAGAAAGAGTCACTAATAGGTGCCATGGAATGAACCTGGCCACAATTCTCACGGTGCACACCCGCACGCCCGTCACTTGGTATGTGCATCACCTCAATTCTAATCATATAACACATAATTTGGGGTTTCGAACCCTTAGAACCAAGTTTAGAAGCGTTAGTTACCTCTATCAAGCCAAAACCCTACTCTGAACTGATCTTGCCGCTCGACTCTTCCACCAAACGCTTCGAATCTATCAACAATCAATATATTAACATCAATATACGCTAAAGTAATGAACCCCGCATGAAAATTATCAAATTAGACAAAAAAACCCCGAATTCGGTCAAAATCGACCACCAGGACCACATCATGAAATCTGATAAAATTTACAAAACTAGAAAACCCATTCACCCCCGAGCCCAACCACACCAAATTTATCAAAATCCAACTTCGAATCGACATTCGACTCTCAAAACCCAATTTATGATGTTTCTACAAATTTACCCAATTTTCCACCCCAAAATACTAATCAAATGATAAAATCAGTCGTATATCCATGTATACTAGACAAATCCGAGTTAGAATCACTTACCCCGATGATTTTCCTGAAAAATCTTCCAAACATCGCCACAAACCGATCTCCTTAGGTAAAATATGTAATAAAACTATGAACCTCGTATTTATACTGCACCCCTCGGATTGTCACTTCGGGGTCCGCCAATTTTCACCGCCCTCGAGCATGCCTCGCCGCGGTCCGCAGAGTCTCCACCACGGCTGTGAAACACTTCATCCCCTACGGTCGAGTTCAAGCTTACACGGTCCGTGCCAGCCTCCACCGGTGGCCGCAAAATTTCGTCGCCCGAGCGAGATCCCACCGCGGTCCTGTGCGAATTGTGTACGGCCCGCGTTTCGCAACATCAGGACCCAACACCAGCAATATCAGCAGCTGTTTTCAACAGATAAACTCCCCCGATAACCATTCGGAAACACACTAGAGGCCCTTGGGACCTCAACCAACCTTACCAATACGTCCCATAACATCATTCAAACTTAGTCGAACCTACGAATCACTCAAAACAACACCAAACATCAAATCCAACTCGGATTCAAGCCTAACAACATAAAAATCCTAAATAAAATACTAATTATCTCATCCCACTCTAAAACCAAACCAATCAACATGGCGCAACATAATGAAACTGAACAACTCATAAAGAAGCGGAAATGAGGGAAACATGGCTATAACTCTCGGAACGACCCGCCGAGTCGTTACATCCTCCCCCTGTTAAATAAATGTTTGTGCTCGATTGAGTATAGAAGCATACCTGGAGTCTCAAATAGGTGTGGGTAACTACTCTGCATCTCCTGCTCGGTCTCCCAACTGGCCTCCTCCACGGACTGGCCTCTCCACCACACTTTCACTGACGCTATTTCCTTTGACCTCAATTTTCTAATCTGACGATCCAATATAGCTATCGCCTCCAGATCATAAGTAATATTTTCCTCCAACTGAACCATGCTGAATTCCAAATCATGGGACGGGTCCCCAACATACTTCTGAAGGATGGAAACATGAAACACCGGATGCACGCTCGACAAGCTGGGTGGCAAAGAAAGCTCACATGCTACCTCCCAATCCTCTGAAGTACTTCAAAAGGCCCAATGATCCGGGGGCTCACCTTTCCCCGCTGCCCAAACCTCATAACACCCTTCATGGGTGATACCTTCAGCAAAACCTTCTCTCCAACCATGAAATATACATCCCGGACCTTCCAGTCCGCATAACTCTTCTGCCTAGACTGCACCGTGCGAAGGCGCTTCTAAATTAATTTCACCTTGTCTAAAGAATCATGCACTAAATGTGTACCCAAGAGTCTAGCCTCATCCGGCTCAAACCATCCAACCAGAGATCTATACCTCCTCCCACATAAAGCCACATACGGAGCGATCTGAATACTCGACTAATAACTATTATCATAAGAAAACTCTTTGAGTTGAAGAAACTGGTCCCATGAACCCCTAAAATCAATGACACAAGCGCGCAACATGTCCTCCAGTATATGAATAGTGTGCTCGGACTGCCGTCCCTCTAAGGGTGAAAAGTTGTGCTCAACTCAACCTGAGTACCCAACTCTCACTGCACGGCCCTCCAGAACTGCGATGTGAATTGAATACCCTGATAACAAATGATGGAAACTGCATTTTATTTATGGCCCGAGTGGCATGTTGAGAGTGTCTGACTGATTGAGGCCGAGGGCCAATGTTGTGAGGATATTTATGATATGAGAGGGCCTGAGAGTGATTGATGCCATGATTTGGCTTGTTTATCAGCGCTTGGGCTGAAGGAGCCCCTCCGGAATTGGAGTCTGTACACACCCCCAGTGAGCACAGGTACCTACAGAGTGCCGAGTGACGAGTGATTGGGAGGCATGAGTGACTGTGAGGTGCTGAGGGATTGATTACAAGTGATGGTGAGGTATGCTCGAGGGGCTGATTATGAGTGACTGTGAGGCATGCCCGAGGAGCTGATTATGATATATGTTTTGCCCGAGGGGCTACTGACGATTTACTACTCTCACTCTGAGCTTATGAAATAGGTTGCTCGAGAGGCCTCTATATGATTCATCTTATTTTTATACTAAACCTTTCGGTTGAAGTTGTCGATAAATATACATTCTTTAAAGGATTTTTCTGAAGAAGATTTTAAGACACGATGATTTCACATATCTATGTTATACTGTTGGAAAGGAAGGTTTTGCCTCTTGTGATTTGATGACATTGATTTTACGTCTTTCTTGCTGCTCAGACCTGATTATTTTTATTACTACTGAGTTGGTGTACTCACATTACTCCCTGCACCTCTGTGTGCAGATTCAGGTGCAGACATCGAGCTTTATCCAGTTATTCCGTGCGAAGCCATATTTGCGGGACATAGAAGTAGTTGTACAGCGTCCACATCATCTCTGTTTTTCCCTCCCTATTGTATATATCTTTCATTCGGAGGTTTTGTATTATGAGAGTATACTTTGACTTATTCTTCTAGATGCTCATGACACGTTGGCTCCGGGTTTTGGGGTTGGCAGTATTGTATAATATTGACCTACTTTATTCAGTAATTTCTGTATATTTATGAAATGCTCAGATTTTGGAATGGGGTTTTGAAAGAAATTGTGAACATGTGATTATTGGCTTGCCTAGTTCCACGATAGGCGCCATCACGGTCGAATTAGGATTTGGGGTTGTGACAATGCGGTAGTCGTCTAGCCTAGTTCCATGATAGGGGCCATCACGACCAGTTAGGATTTGGGGTCGTGATAGTAGAATAGCTATTCTTGGCTTCCAGCTGACTAGCAATGTCAAACAATCGAGAGAAGAATAGTACATTGTGTGTGTGTGAGCAAGAGAGAATAGAACAAGGTCTATGTTTTTGTTTTTTCTTTTTTTTTTAATGAAAGAATAGTGTTTATATATAGTTTTAAACAGGCCAGAGAAATAAGGTAGGAAACAATAATTTAGTAGAGTTTTAGGAAGAACCTCAATCAGCATAAATTAATGAACCAGACTCCCTTTAACTAGGGTGTCATAGTTCAAACGGATACACGTCATATTAAACAAGAAAAGGAATCAATCACAAAATTGATTTTACCATAGTAAAAGCATGTGGCATGTAATAAGGACTGGATACAAAATATTTCAAATAAGGAAAGTATATGCCAAGTAATTAACAACATGTTTGGGCACATAAAAAGGATGGGGTACAATTTTAATTCTGAAAAATTGGTTCAGAGAATTACACATGAGATTGAAAAATTACAGGGGTCAATACTAATTAAGGAAATCATCACACAATCAAGGAAATAATTCAAAAATCAGTAGAGAGCTATCAGGAGAATACACGAAGCCACATATTCAAGGAAGATATTACAGCTTTACGAGAAATGCTCAGAACCAGTAATCAATAAAACGAATAATCAGACTTACTAGTCAATAAATAGCATGTGTTGAACAAAAGAGAGAGAAACCCTAAGCAAGTAGCTAAAAGGGAACTAGAGATTCAGAAAACCTTAACAACAAATCAGGGAATGAAGCATGGAACACATAGGGCATTCGTAAAAAAATCCAGAAAGTTTATGAAACAACATTGCAAACAGATTCAAACCTTCAAATCGAACCCAGAAGTATTAGAGTTTCTTAACTAAAATGGCTCAAACAAAAGAAAAGACTTAGATGACATTTAAACATGCTCAAAATCATAAAGTAATTGTTGAAAACCCAAAGAAATCGTTTTTCAAAAAAGGTTTTGAAACCCTAGTACGAAAAATGATGAAATTGTTTATGACATGGGAGATTCTTTAAAGAAAACATAGGAAAACCTCATAGTATGCATAGATCTAAAAGAATTGGAAGATTCAGAAGTTAGGGATTGAAGGGTGAACCTAGAGATGAAGATACTGGCCTAGAAACCCAAAGGTTTGGGCCAAAGATGGAAAGATATTACTCATAATCGAGCCTTGGAGGCCTGAAGAAAGTAGTAACAGACCATAGGTGCGAGGAGACTGGTCCTCGTCCTTTGAGGGCTTTAGGGATAGCATTACCGGCATGAAGGGACCATAGGAGGCGTGGGGATGATGAGGGATCCATGGCTTCCGGTAGAGAGGTGGCTGGAGAAGACGAAGGACCCCATCGGAGGTGGATAGGAGACTGGAAGTCTCTAGAGAGTTACAAAGTTAGAGAGAGATAGTAGATAGATAGCGAGACCGAGTGAATGATGGGTCGCGGGGTAGTTGATGCGTGGCTAGAATTTATGATTTTAAGCATTATATACCATGCATTTTATGTGCTTTAATGATAAAAATACACGTCGTATGTGCCTAATGGAGTTTATTTAATGTGTAGGTGAGTTGGAAATGGAAGCCGAGCTAAATGAGAGTATAAACGTCGGAAAATATGCGCAAGAGTCGAAAAGGAGCAACCCGGGACAAGCCTGGAGTTAGCCAGGCGTTTGGCTCTTAAGGCCAGGGGGTGCCTGGCGTTACCCAGGTGTTATCCCCCAAACGCCAGGGGGTGCCTGGCGTTACCCAGGCGTTA
>ML372420.1:0-24448 GCA_005239525.1 Nicotiana knightiana
TAACGCACATAAAATGTAAGGCATATAACTTGCTAAACCATGAATTCTAGCCACGCATCAATAACATAAAACCTGGCTAGAGCATCTGAAGACTGAGCTCCACCAGAACGAGCTGGAGCTGACTGACCCCCTCCGGACTAGCCTCCCCCTCTAGGACGGGCCCTGCCAACCTGACCCCCACCTCTAGGCGGTCGAACTGCTGGTGCTGAAATCGCAGGCTGGTGACCCTGCTGCACGGCCTTGCCCCGATAGTTGGGACAATCCTTCCTGATGTAGCCTAAGTTCCCACACTCGAAGCACCTCATAAATGACATATAAGCACTGAAATAAGGATCGAATGATCTCTGATGACTGGAATGACCACTGGGAGAACCCTGAATAGCTGGAGGTCGATAGGAGCGCTCTGGCATGGCACTGAACTGGAGCCTAACTGGGACACCTCGGGGAAGTGGTGGAGGTGCTGCATATGAAGGCCTGCTGGACCGACCGCCTCCAAACTGACCCCTGCCCCTAGCTGGAGCACCCCTGAAATCACCTGTAAATCTAGCCCTCTTGTCCTGCTGAACCTGCTCCCTGCTCCTCAATCGGTATCCCTCAATCCGTCGAGCTATCTCGACCACAAGCTGGTACGGGGTACCCATCTCCACCTCTCGAGCCATGGTGGACCTAATACCTGGATGCAACCCTGCCACAAACCTCCGAACTCTCTCAGCATTGGTCGATAATATTATAAGAGCATGGCGTGACAGCTCTGAACATCTGGCCTCATAATCCTTCACGGACATCTGCCCCTGCTCTAACCTCTCAAACTGACCCCTCAGCTCCTCCCTCTCAGAGGGTGGAATATATCTATCCAAGAACATCTATGTGAACTGCTCCCAAGTGATAGTAGGATAATCGGCTAGCCTGCTGAGAATATATGACTCCCACCACCTGCGAGCTCTGCCCTCTAACTGGAATACAGTGAAATCCACTCCATGGGACACTAGGATCCCCATGTTGTGCAGTCTATCCATGCACCTATCAATTAAATCCTGGGCATCCTCACCTCGCTCACCCCCGAAGGCTGGAGGGCCTAAGCGGGTCCATCTGTCTAACATCTTATGCTGGTCGCCACCCACACCTGATTTGGGCTCCGGTGCTGCCGCTACAGGCTGGGCATCATTGACGGGCAGTGTACCCGGGGTGGGATGTAATGCTGCTGTCGGACCTATGGCCTAGGCAGTAGAGGTCTGGGCTCCCCCTGCCGCCTATGAAGTGACAGGATATACAGGAAATAAACCAGCTTGGGACATGGTGTCCATGAATCTCATCATACGGCCCATGGCTGCCTGGAAGCCTGGCGTCGTCATTAATTCTACGGGTGCCGGATCTGCTGGAGGCACCTCATCCTTCTCCTCTAATATAGGGTCCTCTGGTGGCGGGACCGGTATAGCTCTGGGACGCCCTCGTCCCCTACCACGGGCAGGTGCCCTACCCCTGCCCCTACAACAGCCTCGAGCGGCGGGTGCAGCACCCTCTCCCAGATCAGGAACATGAGATGCACGCGTCCTCACCATCTGTGAGAGAATAGAAGAATGAATTTAGTAAATCATAGGCTGCACGAAAAAGTAAGAACAAGTAGAGGTTTCCTAACACCCTGTAGCCTCCTAAAGATAAGTACAGACGTCTCCGTACCGATCCGCAAGACTCCACTGGGTTCGACGGGACTCATGAGACTTACGTGAACCTAATGCTCTGATACCACGTTGTCACGACCCCATATTCCCGCACGGGTCATGATGTCGCCCAACAACGGGGTTAGGCAAGCCAACATAAATTACACTAAGTGTTACCCTTCCCATTTGATTATTTATTCCAACGTTTACCAGTTTTAAACAATTATTAACATGATAATAGCCAGTGACATAAAAATAAAGTCGTCTGATACATAAGCCAAAAGATAACCATATGTATAAGTATACAGTCCAAAACCCAAAATATATGCTACGTGTGTGCCAGGAACTAGTGTCACGAGTATCACGGGCAACTATCTGAATAATACAAGGATAACATATATATACACAATCCCATAGTCAGAATGAAATAGACGGGAAAATGACAAAAGGAAACTCTGGGGTGCTGTCAGACATCGTCAGGAAGAGCAGCTCACCGTGAAGTCGAATCAGCCCAAGTCAGTATCTAACACCGGACTGATAATCAGATGTACCAGCCTCCTGACCTGTACAGTCACGTACAGAAGAAGAAAAAGTGCAGCATGAGTACATAATAAATATGTACCCAGTGAGTATCCCGCCCAAACTCGAAAGAGTAGTGACGAGAGGTCGACTAGGTACTCACTAAGGTCCAGCAATATAATATATGACGAAATATGGCTAAAGAAATATGCATGAGAAACAGTGAGCAACAAGTATATAGCAAATAATGAAATCCAGATAATAACTGAAAAGGAACAAGAAGGTACCAAAATATTCTCTTAACCAATACCTGACACTCCAATTTTTATTAAGTGACTCAAAACTCAAGTGATCATACACATACTAGGACAAGAAAACCGGCCGGAGTCATAAGGGTGGTCATAAGGACTGGGGACATAAGCTATCGCACGATCGCGAATCATACCTGCGACTCGCATGCTGACTCGATATAATAAGCTATCCCATGATCGTGCATCATCCCTGTGACTCGTGTGCTGACTCGATATAATAAGCTATCCCACGATCACGCATCACCCCTGCGACTCGTGTGTTGACTCGATAATAATAATAAGCTGACCCACGGTCGCGCATCATACCTGCGGCTCGTGTGCTGACTTGATATCAAGTGTGTATATATATAAGTACATGTGTGTACCAACTCAACAATGAACTCAACAGGACTGTGTCAATATCACGGATAGCCAACTGGGATCTAAATCATAATGTTTCATGTTTCCATATCATCTCAAAAATAATTTCAACTCCTAACACATAAAAGGTACAAATAAGGCACATAGTGGCACGCTCGTGAGTCCTAAAGCTACCCGATATAGCAATATAGTCGCCACGTACGGACTCTCGTCACTTGGTACGTACGCGGCCCTCACAACATGTACACATAGCAAACAAGGAACCTATGGGGACATTTCTTCCTTACAAGGTTGGAAAGGAGACTCACCTCGCGACGAAACCACCCCTCGGATCAAGGATGCGCCCGAATCTCCGAAATGTACCCTCGACAGCTCGCAACTAGCCAAATATAGTTTAATGACATCAATGCATGCTCAAAGTAGGGAAATTATTCTAATTTACCCAAAATTCGACATTCTTGAGAAATTCCAAAAATCCAACCCCGGGCCCACACGCTCGGATTCCGAAAATTCTCGAAGGGATCACTCACCCGAAGCCTAAGGATCATAATTACGTCATTTTTCTGGAATGCATGGCTAACATCGGGTGGTTTATCAAATTCTTAAGAGCCCTAACTTGTACTACCCAATTCTTGATTTTTTTGATGTTTTAGTAATTAATTCTAGTTGAATTCCATGAAAAGATTTAGGAAAATAGAGAGGAATTACTCACCTTAGCACGATATAGGTCGTGGGGGTGCTGCTCTATCTTGGAGGCCCTCTAATGGAGTTTGTGCATGAGAAAAATGAAGAAAATCCCTTTTTTTGACATTTAAAGGGGTCTGCCTACAGGGGTTTCCGCACCTGCTACCTAGGGACCGCACCTGCTATCCCGCACCAGTGAGAAAAGTAACCGCACCTGCGGAAAATGGCGAGGGGGCTGGGGATNAGGACCGCACCTGCGGTCCCGCACCAGTGAGAAAAGTAACCGCACCTGCAGAAAATGGCGAGGGGGCTGGGGATCGCACCAGCGGAAGGTTTTCCGCACCAGCGGACCCGCCCCTCTGGAAATGGTTCCGCACCTGCGAAGGCTGGGCCCCCCCATGGATTTCCGCACGCACCTGCGGCTAGGCAACCGCACCTGCGGTCACACCAGCAACAACTGCACCAGTAGTTGTTTTAGCTTGTTTTTGGCCTCATTAGGTGCCTGGGAGGCACCTGGGCCCACCCGATCCCTAATCCAAATATACCAACGAGTCCCAAATCATAATACAAACTAGCTCGAGCCTTCGGAACACCCAAAACAACGCTAAAACTCAAAATCTCACCCCCAAACCCCAAGAACCAAACTTAGAAATTTTCAGTTTTCTAGACTTCGCTCATAACGCGCCGAACCGACCTATACAACTCAGAATGATCTCAAATTTTGCAGGCAAGTCATAATTAACATAACGGAACTATTCCCGGTCTCGGAATTCCGTTCGGACCTCGATTACATGAAAACATGTCCCAAACCAAAATATGAACTTAAGGAACTTCTTATTTCAATATTGGGCGCCGAAATGCCCCCGGGTAATCAGAAACCCAATCCGAACATACGCCCAAGTCCGAAATCATCACACGAAGCTACCGGAACCGAGGAAACTCGATTCCAATGTCGTTTACATAAAATGTTGACCGAAGTCAAACTTGGCCTTAAAGGCCAACCTTAAGGAACCAATTGTTCCTTTGCACTCAAAACACCTCCGAATCCCGGACCACCAGTCCCCGAAAGTCATAAATCATAAAATGCCACTATGGGAAGTTTCATTTAGGGGAACAGGGTCCGATAATGCAAAACGACCGGTCGGGTCGTTACAATAAATATGGCACAGAATGTCCACTCGTGCTAAATAATATAAACATGGCACGGAATGTCCCCTCGTGCTAAATAACATAAACATGGCACGAAATGTCCCCTATTGCTAAATAACATAATTATGGCATGGAATGTCCCCTCGTGCTAAATAACATAAACACGGCATGGAATGTCCCCTCGTGCTAAATAACATAAACACAACACGGAATGTCCCCTCGTGCTAAATAACATAAACATGGAACAAAATGTCCCCTCATGCTAAACAACATAAACATGGCACAGAATGTTCCCTCGTGCTAAAATAACATATATAACAATTTAACAAGGGAAATCAACAATAAGAACCATAAATTACAACATCCCGACAAGGGAGTCAACAACGCAAACAGTATCATTAACATTATGAACAACAATAGAAATCATACCATCCCAGCAAGGGAGTCAACAATGAAAATAACATCATCCCGGCAAGGGAAATAGCTATAACCAATCTCGCCTAAACAATTAACTTTACGAAATAAAACTCAGCTCAAACAAGGGCCCAATAATAGGCAACATCAAGCAAACACCAACAACATAAATGTTTATCAACTAGGCCCAAGTAGCACATAAGGGAAAAATCATATAAAGCACAATGTAATACTCACGGGCATGATTGACACCAACGAACGAATGTTCTAACTACGGCTAAACAACTATAAAGCTAGATAACACCAGTACAGTCAATTTGGCAGTTTTAGGAAGAGAGTATAGCATGAAGAGCGTAAAAATATTTAGTTAAGTCAATTATGATCAAGTAGCCAACGAAGGAATCCAAAAGCAAGTAATTCTAATTTAAGCAGGGAAGGATGAACTTAACAACCAAGGATTTAAACGTAACAATTACAACTCATACACAGGTAACATAAGAACCTACGAATTCTAAAAGGCCAATCTATTAGCAAATAACTTCGAGTACGCACCCGTCACCTCGTATACACGGACTACAATCAACAAAGAAGACTCAATGCTAAGGGGTAGTTCCCCCACACAAGGTTAGGCAAGATACTTACCTCAAAGACAACAACCCGGTAATCAAAAATGGACTTCTCGAGCGAAAAGACTTCTGGACGGCTCAAAATCAACTAAAACAACTTCAAAACACACATAAAACGTATAAGGAACTATTCCGAATAATAAAGTTTCAATATTTACAAAATTATAAAAATCGACCCAAAAGTCGACCCCCGGACCCGCACCTCGAAACTTGACAGATTTTACAAATTCCGATTACCCATTCCGATATGAGTTCACCCATACTAAATTTATCCAATTCCGATGTTATTTGGTCCTTCAAATCATGATTTTCATTTTAGAAGTTTTTCTTTCAAAACCCACAATTTCCCTAACCCAAAACACAAATTAAATGATAAAAACAAGAACTAATTCATGAAATATAATTAACTCTAGTGGAAGAACACTTACCCATTCGTTTTTTTTTTAAAAACCCTCAAGGAATCGCACAAAATTGAGCTCTAGAAGTCAAAATATGATAATAATAGCCTAACCCTCGATTTTGGAATATAATCTGTCTGCCCAGATTTTTAAGCATCGTGATCGCGGGGGAAGTAATGCGATCGGGAAGAGGAAAAGCCACTGCCCAGAGAAATGCACGATGTGATCGCGAGTTGGTGAATGCGATCGTAGAATATGAAGGAGATAGGCTAATGCGAATGCGAGGGCCTCTATGCGATCGCAAAGAACAAGCAAGTCTACTGCCCAGCCCGTATAATCTATATTGTGCGAACGCGATTGAGTTAATGCGATCACGAAGAAGGAGAATGTGAACTTTTGCGATCGTGAATAGAAATATGCGAACACATTGAATTAAAGTCTGGGCTAGTCAGAAAAGCACTATGCGATCACGAATCCTTCTATGCGATCACATAGAAGGAAAGCAGATGACAGTTTTCAGCAGTGGAAAAATGAGGAAAATGGACCCGAAACCTATCCGAAACACACCCAAGGCCCCCGGAACCCCGTCTAAATGCACAAACAAGTCTTATAACCTAATATGGACTCGCTCGAGGTTCCAAACCACATAAAACAACACTAAAACGATGAATTAAACCAAAAATCAATGAAATTCCTCAAAACATCTTTAAACATTAAATTTTGCATTTACGGTCCGAATCACATCTAATGAAGTCCGTTTCTTACCAAACTTTACAGATATGACACAAATATTATATCGAACCTGTACCGGACTCCAGAAATAAGATATGGGCCCGATACCACAGGTTTCACATAGAATTTCATTTTCAAAAACCTCTTTTATTTTCAGAAAACAATTTCTTTTAAAAATTCATTTCTCGGACTTGGGACCTCGGAATTCGATTCCGGGCATATGCTCAACTCCCATTTTTCTTACGAACCCTACGGTACCGTCAAATCACGGGTCCGAGTTCGGGTCCATTTACCAAAAATGTTGACCGAAGTCAACTTTATTCAAATTTCTAATACAAAATTATCATTTTTATCAGTTTTTCACATAAAGGATTTCTGGCTGCATGCCCGGGCTGCGTATCCAAATGGAGGTGAGATCGAAGGAGGTTTTCACGACCTCGGAACACAGAATTAGCTAGAAATATACGGGATGGCCTTTTGGGTCATCAAAATCTCCCCCTCTTAAACAAACGTTCGTCCTCGAACGTGCCAAGATTCACCTTGAACTCATCCAATCATTGATGGTATACTTCCAACACATAGCCGCGAGTGATCCCACATCACCCCAACCCACATAAGTCCGATGAAACAACCACAACCGCAATATAGCCTTCACATCACCACCGATAAGCCTCATACCTCTACTTCTCACCCTCTACTCATTTACAAAAGACCCAATTCTAAATCCATATTCGGCATTAGCCTCAATCAGCTGCATCAACTCATGACTACACCCACAAGGCACGACCACACAACATAGTACATCACACATAGGCTCATATAACACTTCTGATCACAATAGCTGCCCCGAAATCAATTCGACGTTGGCAATTAGCCCCACATCTAAAAGAACTCTGTTTTCAAACCCCATAACACTGATAATGATGCAATGAACATAGAGACTTCATTATTAAACACCCGAGTCACCAGCCACAACTGACACCACCGGGCACACATCCCGCAAACTAAACTAAAGAAACACATAACGAAATGACTAAATATGAAATAGAAACATATAAAGGAACTATCAAACAAGCTCATAGGCACAACTCTCTATCAATATCGACTTTCATAGGCACAACTCTCTATCAATATCGACTTACCAAAAGCAATATAACAAGGAAGAAGCAAAGTATATGAACAAATCACAAGGATACCATCCTAATAAAATTTCCACTGCGGTATTCAGTCCGGTCCAAACATATCGAATCACAAATATCACGAGGACCTCGTCCTCAACTCTGAATCACATACCGAAAATATATCACACCAATTGAAATTCATCCACTAGTTCATCTCAGCTGATAAAATCATAACGTTAACTGAACTCACATCTCGATGGAGTATCAAATCATAACTCGTAAGCAAAATAATTAGGAAAATCACATAAAGCTTAACACGAAGAACAACAAGGACTCACTGTAGGTTTCACTACTATCAAGAATGAATAAAACAATGATAGACACGGGCTACTAGTGTCATGACCCCAAATCCTAACAGGTCGTGATGGCGCCTACCGTGGAACTAGTCCACCCAACCATCACATAACTAAACATTGTTTTAATATAATTTCTCAAAAATCAATAATAACCAGAAACACAGTATAAAATTTTTCTCTAAGTCTTTGAACAAACATAATAATATAATCTACTATCTAAACAAATCTCCCAGTACTGGAGTCAGCCGATCACGATCATCTAAGAATAAAACTAACACTGCTAATGTCATAAACCATGTCTCAGAATAAAATACTAATACTAATGAAGGAAGGTAAATAGAGAAGCTGCGGACGTGGGACAGCTACCTCGAAATCTCGAATGCTGACGATGAATGAACTCAAATGGCTATTGCTCAGAACCAGTACCTGGATCTGCACACAGAGGTGCAGGGAGTAATGATGAGTACGCCAACTCAGTAGTAATGAAAATAAATCACGGTCTGAAGAATAAGAAACACACAGCAACAAAATACACCAATCCACAAAATCGTAAAATATCAAGTCTCAATAAAATATACATAAGTTCGAAAACTAGTTTCCGTAAAAATCCTTGAAACAAGTATAATTTCCAATATTTCTCAATAAAACTCCCAAAATATCAGTTTGAAAGATGAAACAAATCATAATCAAAAGCTCAGCAACATATCATTTTAAAGCGCCCCTCGAGCAAAATCATCACTCGTAATCAGTCACTCAGCACCTCACCATCACTCAATAACAATCACTCAGCACCTCACAGTCACTCAGCATCAGGCCCCCGGGCAACCTCACTGTCACTCATGCCTCCCAATAACTCATCACTCGGCACTCGACACTCGCCACTCGCCACTCGCCACTCGCCACTCGCACTCAGTGGGTACCTGCGCTCACTAGGGGTGTGCATAGACTCCGGAGGGACTCCTACAACCGAAGCGCTATAAACAAGCCATATCATGGCATCAATCATCTCTCAGACTCTCGGCCTATCTCATATCATAAATATCCTCACAATATTGGCCCTCGGCCTCACTCAGTCAGACACTCTCAACATGCCACTCGGGCCATAAATAAAATGGGGTTCTCGACCCAAAATTGTATTTCATTTCAAGAAATAGTAATATCATCAAATAGGAGTGTCAACAATTTCACAGAAAGACTGAGTGTAAAATAATAGTTTCAAAGTAGTGAGAATATCAGTAAAATATCCCCCAAGGGGTTAACCAGATCGGCACTAGGCCCCAAACATGGCTTACAGCCCAAGTATATCAAAACGCACTAATACTATAAATCATTTGCTTTAAAAGCGGTTTCGCAACTCAATAGTTGCCTGAAAAGGTACATTTTTCCAAATTTCCAATTCGTGCACGCCCCACACTCATCATCCAGTGTGTGCATCACTTCATATCTGTGAACGGATGTAAATTCCGGTGTTTCATACCCTCAGGACAGGATTTAACGACATTACTTACCTCAAACAAGCTCGAAAAGCTACTCCGCAATGTGTTGGCCCTCGAATCAACTTCCGATGCTCCAAATCTATCAAATTCAGATTCATAACATCAAAATATGGTAAAGGATTGAAACCCAATCGAAAAATCTCAACTTTATGCACAAAACCCGAAATTAGTCAAAACCCGACCCTCGGTCCCACATCTCGGAACTCGACAAACTTTATACCAAAATGTTCCTCATCATCTCACGAGTCCGTACACATAAAGAACTCTGAAATCGGAGTCCATTTGACCCCTCAAATCACCCCTAAAAGGTCTCTTAAACTCTAGCCCTAGTTTCACTTTTTTCTACTGATTTTCCCCAATTAAACACTTCAAAAACATGTAATCTTGTCGGATTATTTGATGATAATTTAATATTATGGAGTAGAAGCAAAGTATATGAACAAATCACAAGGATACCATCCTAATAAATTCCACTGCGGTATTCAGCCCGGTCCAAACATATCGAATCACAAATATCACGAGGACCTCGTCCTCAACTCTGAATCACATACCAAAAATATATCACACCAATTGAAATTCCTCCACTAGTTCATCTCAGCTGATAAAATCATAACGTTAACTGAATTCACATCTCGATGGAGTATCAAACCACAGCTCGTAAGCAAAATATTTAGGAAAATCACATAAAGCTTACCACGAAGAACAACAAGGACTCACTGTCGGTTTCACTACTATCAAGAATGAATAAAACAACGATAGACACGGGCTACTACTGTCACGACCCCAAATCCTAACAGGTCGTGATGGCGCCTACCGTGGAACTAGGCTAGCCAACCATCACATAACTACACATTTGCTTTAATATAATTTCTCAAAAATCAATAATAACCAGCAATAGAGTATAAAAAATTTCTCCAAGTCTTTAAACAAACATAATAATATAATCTACTATCTAAACAAAATCCCACAGGACTAGAGTCAACCGATCACGAGCATCTAAGAATAAAACTAACACTGCTAATGTCATAAACCATGTCTCATAATAAAATACTAATACTAATAAAGGAAGGTAAATAGAGAAGCTGCGGACGCTGGACAACTACCTCGAAATCCCGAATGCTGACGATGAATGAACTCAAATGGCTACTGCTCAGAACCAGTACCTGTATCTGCACACAGATGTGCAGGGAGTAATGATGAGTATGCCAACTCAGTAGTAATGAAAATAAATCACAGTCTGAAGAATAAGAAACACACAGCAACAAATACACCAATCCACAAAATCGTAAAATATCAAGTCTCAATAAACTATACATAAGTTCGAAAACCAGTTTCCGTAAAAATCCTTGAAACAAGTATAATTTCCAATATTTCTCAGTAAAACTCCCAAAATATCATTTTGAAAGATGAAACAAATAATAATCAAAAGCTCACTAATATATCATTTCAAAGCGCTCCTCGAGCAAAATCATCACTCGTAATCAGTCACTCAGCACCTCACCATCACTCAATAACAATCACTCAGCACCTCACAGTCACTCAGCATCAGGCCCTCGGTCAACCTCACTGTCACTCATGCCTCCCAATCACTCATCACTCGCCACTCGCCACTCGCCACTCAGTAGGTACCTGCGCTCATTGGGGGTGTGCACAGACTCCGGAGGGGCTACTACAACCCAAGCGCTATAAACAAGCCACATCATGGCATCAATCATCTCTCCGACTCTCGGCCTATCTCATATCATAAATATCCTCACAACATTGGCCCTCGGCCTCACTCAGTCAGACACTCTTAACATGCGACTCGGGCCATAAATAAAACGGGGTTCTCGACCCAAAATTGTATTTCATTTCAAGAAATAGTAATATCATCAAATAGGAGTGTCAACAATTTCAGAGAAAGACTGAGTGTGAAATCATAGTTTCAAAGTAGTGAAAATATCAGTAAAATATCCCCCAAGGGGTTAAACAGATCGGTACTAGGCCCCAAACATGGCTTACAGCCCAAGTATATCAAAACGCACTAATACTATAAATCATATGCTTTAAAAGCGGTTTCGCAACTCAATAGTTGCCCGAAAAGGTACATTTTTCCAAATTTCTAATTCGTGCACGCCCCACACTCGTCATCCAGTGTGTGCGTCACTCCAAATCCGTGAAAGGATGTAAATTTCGGGGTTTCATACACTCAGGACAGGATTTAAAGATATTACTTACCTCAAACTAGCTCGAAAAGCTACTCCGCAATGCGTTTGGCCCTCGAATCAACTTTCGAGTGCTCCAAATCTATCAAATTCAGATTCATAACATCAAAATATGCTAAAGGATTGAAACCCAATCGAAAAGTCTCAACTTTATGCACAAAACCTGAAATTAGTCAAAACCTGACCCTCGGTCCCACGTCTCGGAACTCGACAAACTTTATACCAAAATGTTTCTCATCATCTCACGAATCGGTACATATAAAGAACTCTAAAATCGGAGTCCGTTTGACCCCTCAAATCGCCAATAAAAGGTCTCTTAAACTCTAGCCCTAGTTTCACTTTTTTTTACTGATTTTTCCCAATTAAACACTTCAAAAACATGTAATCTTGTCGGATTATTCGATGATAATTGAATATTATGGAGTAGAAATGATCACAAGTGACTTACCTTAAGATTTACCATGATTTCTTGCTCAAAAATTGCCCCAATCCGTGTTCTTTCACCTAAAAACGCTAAAATGGGCTAAAAAGCATAACAGCATTAAAAAGACCTTATTCCGGTCGCTGAAAGAACATTCCCGTCGCTAAAAGTGCCATATGTAGTCGCAAAAGGTGCGCACCAGATCTTGTTGCACCAGCAATATTTATTTTCACTAAAAGTGTTCTAACTCCACCATACGAACCCAGAATTCGATGATTCTTGTTCCTATGAGTCACAAATAATAATACGAACATAATCCTTCAATCGAAACTCAATTCGGAGCTCATTTTCTCAGTGCGATACTCATTTCACTTGTTACACAATTAACTCACATTTCGCGTCAAAACCCCAATCGCGACTTGATGAAATTAGACCAAACATTCCAGATCATTCCTATAATTCATTATCAAAATCCTGGAAGTCTCGAAATCAAATTTCGATCTCTACAACTAAAAATGGACCTTTGGATCATTACATGCTTATGCTCAAAACGCCGAAATCTTCCAAAAAAATCTTCCAAAACTTATCCGAGCCTCATTGGACCCCAACCAAGTATACTTAAGTCCCATAATATGACACAAACTTAGTCGAGCCTTCGAATCACCAAAAACAACGCAAAAATACTAAATTCATCTCGGATTCAAGCCTATGAACTTTGAAACTTCTAAATTCCACCAAAGATGCCGAAACCAACCAAAACACATCCGAATGACCTGAAAATTTGCGCACACGAAAAATGAACCTGCTCCAACTTCCGAAATTCCATTGCAACCTCGATAGCCTATTTTCCACTGCCGACCGGAAATCTCCAAAAACTAACTTTTGCCAATTCAAACCTAATTCTACACCGGACATCAAAACCACATTCTGAACACACTCCTAAGCCCCAAATCACCGAACAAAGCTATCTGATCCATAAAATCTACATTCCGAAGTCGTTTACCATTAAGTCAACTCCCAGTTGACTTTTCCCACTATAAGGCTACTCTAAGAGACTAAGTGTCTCAATTCTCATTACAAACACTACGAGCCCGAACCACCCGGCTCCAACACATCATAAACAACTAAACAAGGCGTAACCATACAGAAGTAGGAATAATGGTGCAAATTCTACGGAACGACCGATCGAGTCGTTACAACTGCTCATACAATATCCCAACAGGAGCAAACAAAAAATAGAGTGCAAAACATGAAACTCACTCATAAATGAAACAACAAATAAGGGAAACTCGTCCTGACCAATAGAACTATAGTGAAATACAATTGGTGCCCCTATGTAACACATCAAAACATACATGTGTGATAATACCTGGCACAACGGCCTCCAGCCTACTATATGAAACACATCAATGGGTCGGGCCTCCCCTCTTGGGCGCCCTCCACTCACCTGAATACCCTGCTATAACACACCTGCCTGAAACTTGGAAAAATGTCTCACCCTGTGGCTAACATCCCCACGCTCAAAAAAATGTCTCTGACGATGTGACTGTGGAAAACATACAATACGAATCCTCGGAGACCCATGAGTACCTGAAAACCCCCATGTGAAGCTGGTAATGAAACTAAACTGGTTGACCCACAAAACTTCTACTGTGTTGTACCTTGCCTCCATAATATGGACCAGTAGATTCCTCCGATCTACGAGGCCTCATTTCCTCCCTCAACTCTTTCCCTGATCTCGTCTTTCCTCTCGCTCCCAGTCCCACATGCTCTCTAACCGCCGAGCGATCCCTACTACCTGCTGAAATGAGGCATCCCACTCTAACTCTCGAGTCCCCCTGAACCGAATATCATGTCTGAATCTCTCAATGACTCTAAGAACTCTTCTCCTTACTGAAGCAACCAAGCGAGGTGTATATCTGGCCAACTAACTGAATCTAACGGCATACTCCAATAGTGACATGGCTCCTTGATGCAACTGCTCAAACTCCGCGCGCCGTACATCCTGAGGAACTGAGGTGCAACCTTCCTCAAAACATATCCGAAAACTGAATCCATGCTAGTGAAGCTAACTCAGCCAGGTTACCCCAACTCATATGCCGCCGCCACCACTGATCAACCCACTATTCTGAACTTGAGACGTGACAAAAGCAATCTCGTTAGTCCCCACAATACCCAAAATACGACGAATATAGTGACACTCCTCCAGGAAACCCTGGGCACCATCTGTCGCCAATCCACTGAAAGATAGAAGGGTGATACATTCTGTACCTCTTAAGTCCAAGGTATTCTTCCTCCGAGGCTAGTGTCCTAACCACGGGTACTGAAACCACATGTCGTGCTGCCATAACAACTGGAACCTGACCAATATGATCTCACTGCTCTGGAGTGTAGACGGTGGGAGTCTGAACTCCTCCCCTGATATGTGAAGCAACTGGTGCAATAAAATCAACCCTGCCTGAGTCAATGTACCACTTATACTCAAAACTGCGCCCAGGTCTCCTGAAGTCCGGGGTAGAAACAGGCACCCCCAGTACCTGTCCCCCAACTAGAACTACTGGCGACTCCTCAACGACTGCTCTAGTAGGCATATATACTGCAGCACGTGCTCCTCTTCGGCCTCTGTATCTGACCCTTGCGACATTTGCTTCGGGGTAACATCATCAGGAACCGCCGCTCGTGTCCTCACCATCGATTAAAGAATGGAACGATAATTTCAAACTTCAAGATCAATAAACTCGCACGATAGGAATGAAGGAAGTGAAATTGTCGTAATAGTTTGGTAGCCTCTCGAAGATAAGTACAGACGTCTCCGTACCGATCCGCAATACTCTACTAAACTCGCTTATGACTCGTAGCACCTATGAACCTAGAGCTCTGATACCAACTTGTCACGACCCAAATTTCCCTCCGTTGGGTATCGTGATGGCACCTAGTCTTAGGGACTAGTTAAGCTTAATAGTTACTAAATAACAACAATAATAAAAGGAAAACTAACAGTCCCGATCTAGAATCTCAACAGAATGTACAAACTTTCCCAAAATCGGTAATACAAGTCATAAGCTCTACGAATCTTCTACAACTTCTAAATACAACTGCTTGGGAATTATTATAACAGTTGAATAAAAACAAGAAGGTGACTCCGAAGCCTGTGAACGCAGCAACAGGTTACCTTGAGTCTCCTCGGCAGCATCGGCACCGCTACTAACAATCAATACCTGGATCTGTGCAAACAAAAATGCACAGAAGTGTAGTATGAGCACACCACAGCGGTGCCCAGTAAGTATCAAGACTAACCCCGATGAAGTAGTTACGAGGACTAGTCAAGACACCGTTGGTCTAACAAGATAACTCACATGAATATAAAAATAATCGAACACTACATCTATCTACGAATTTACGGAACAATTCACAACAATGACGATATAATGTGGAAGAAAATTACAGAAATTAACCACGAAACAACATAAGAATACACACAAAGATGGACAGCAAAACAAGCCCAAACCGGAAGAAAACACAGTGCAATAGAGAACTCCAATAAGTCAACTCTACGTTTGTATGTTCACATTGAGCCTTAGCAATTAAAATCCATAAACTGGTGGAAGCCTTTAAACCGCGGTTTGTATGAAAAACTTTGCAAATATGCTCATTTTAATGTAGAGGCTCTCCTTTGAAAACATACTTTCTCTAAATATATATATATATATATATATATATATATATATATATATATATATATATATATATATAAGTATATTTAACATAGTGAAATACCAAAACATAGTTTCTTTCAAAATTCAAAATTTCCAACGATGTTTTCCCAAATAAATGACTTCTAAATATCTTTTTATGCAAAATGAATGCTTTTCAAATATCGCTTCGATGTAAAATTGATTCAACTATAATCATACCATTACTTTTCAATAAAATCTCGAAATCATACTTTCCTCAAGATAAATCTATGAGAACTCAGTCCGTAACTCAACTTGTCATACCGTTCAGGAGGAACAACAAGTATTGACAATAAATGCAGTAAGAGATCAGTATGAATATCCAAATTAACATTACGGAAAATTAACTCTTAAACAAGTGCGGTAAATAGCAAACAGGAACAATGGAAATAATTAATGCATAAATACGGCACAGAATGTCCCCTCTGAAAAAACAACATAAACACGGCACGGAATGTCCCCTCGTGCTACAGTAACATAAACATGGAACGTAATGTCCCCTCGTGCAAAATAACATAAACATGGCACATAATGTCCCCTCGTGCTAAATAACATAAACATGGCACGGAATGTCCCCTCGTGCTAAATAACATAAACACGGCACGGAATGTCCCCTCGTGCTAAATAACATAAACACGGCACGGAATGTCCCCTCGTGCTAAATAACATAAACACGGCACGAAATGTCCCCTCGTGCTAAATAACATAAACACGGCACAGAATGTCCCCTCGTGCTAAATAACATAAACATGGCACGGAATGTCCCCTCGTGCTAAATAACATAAACATGGCACGGAATGTCCCCTCGTGCTAAATAACATAAACATGGCACGGAATGTCCCCTCATGCTAAATAACATAAACACGGTACGGAATGTCCCCTCGTGCTAAATAACATAAACACGGCACGAAATGTCCCCTCATGCTAAATAACATAAACATGGCACGAAATGTCCCCTCGTGCTAAATAACATAAACATGGCACGGAATGTCCCCTCGTGCTAAATAACATAAACACGGCACGGAATGTCCCCTCGTGCTAAATAACATAAACACGGCACGGAATGTCCCCTCGTGCTAAATAACATAAACATGGCACGGAATGTCCCCTCGTGCTAAAATAACATAAACAAAAATTTAACAAGGGAAATCAACAATAAGAACCATAAATCACAACATCTCGGCAAGGGAGTCAACAACGCAAACAATATCATTAACGGTATGAACAACAATAGAAATCATACCATCCCAACAAAGGAGTCAACAATGAAAATAACATCATCCCGGCAAGGGAAACATCTATAACCAATCTCGCCTAAACAATTAACTTTACGAAATAAAACTCAGCTCAAACAAGGGCCTAATAATAGGCAACATCAAGAAAACACTAACAACATAAATGTTTATCAACTAGGCCCAAGTAGCACATAAGGGAAAAATCATATAAAGCACAATGTAAGACTTACGGGCATGCTTGAAACCAACGAACGAATGTTCTAACTACGACTAAACAACTATAAAGCTAGATAACACTAGTATGGTCAATTTGACAGTTTTAGGAAGATAGTATAGCATGAATATAAGAGCGAAAAAATATTCAGTTAAGTCAATTATGATCAAGTAGCCAACGAAGGAATCCAAAATCAAGTAATTCTAATTTAAGCAGGGAAGGATGAAATTAACAACCAAGGATTCAAACGTAACAATTACAACTCATACACAGGTAACATAAGAACCTACGAATCCTAAAAGGCCAATCTATTAGCAAATAAGTCCGAGTACGAACCCGTCACCTCGTATACACGGACCACAATCAACAAAGAAGACTCAATCCTAAGGGGTAGTTTCGCCACACAAGGTTAGGCAAGATACTTACCTCAAAGAACACAACTCGTACTTAAAAATGGACTTCTCGGGCGAAAAGACTTCCGGACGGCTCAAAATCAACTAAAACAACTTCAAGACACACATAAAACATATAAGGAACTATTCCGAATAATAAAGTTTCAATATTTACAAAATTATGAAAATCGACCCAAAAGTTGACCCCCGGGCCCGCACCTCGGAACCCGACAAATATTACAAATTCCGATACGAGTTCACCCATACTAAATTTATCCAATTCCGATGTTATTTGGTCCTTCAAATCATGATTTTCATTTTAGAAGTTTTTCTTTCAAAACCCACAATTTCCCCAACCCAAAACATAAATTAAATGATAAAAATAAGAACTAATTCATGAAATATAATTAATTATAGTGGAAGAACACTTGCCCATTCTATTTGTGTGAAAACCCCTCAAAGAATCTCCCAAAACCGAGCTCTAGAAGTCAAAATATGATAATAATGGTCTAACCCTCGATTTTGGAATATAATCTGTTTGCCCAGATTTTAAAGCATCGTGATCGTGGAGGAAGTAATGCGATCGTGGAGAGGAAAATCCACTGCCCAGACAAATGCACTATGCGATCGCGAGTTGGTGAATGCGAACACAGAATATGAAGGAGATAGGCTAATGCGAACACGAAGAAAAAGCAAGTCTACTGCCCAGCCCTATAATCTCTATTGTGCGAACGCAATTGAGTTAATGCGATCGCAAAGAAAGAGAATGTGAACTTCCGCGATCGCGTATAACTATGCGAACGCATTGAAATAAAGTCTGGGCTAGTCAGAAAATCACTATGCGATCACGAATCCTTCTATGCGATCGCATAGAAGGACACCAGATGACAGTTTTCAGCAGTGGAAAAATGAGGAAAATGGACCCGAAACCTATCCGAAACCTATCCGAAACACACTCGAAGCCCACAGGTTTCACATAGAATTTCATTTTCAAAAACCTCTTTTATTTTCAGAAAACAATTTCTTTTAAAAATTCATTTCACGGACTTGGATCCTCGGAATTCGATTCCGGGCATACGCCCAAGTCTCATATTTTCCTACGGACCCTCCGGGACCGTCAAATCATGGGTCCGGGTCCATTTACCAAAAATGTTGACCGAAGTCAACTTTATTCAAATTTCTAATACAAAATTATAATTTTTATCAGTTTTTCACATAAAGGCTTGTCGGCTACACGCCCGGGATGCGCACGCAAATTGAGGTGAGATTGAAAGAGGTTTTCACGACCTCGAAACACAGTATTAGCTAGAAATATACGGGATGACCTTTTGGGTCATCACATTCAGATAAAAATTTCGAACCCCCCTTCCAAAAAAATTTGATTATTCTCAAATGTGCTCATATTTTTCTAATGCCTGGGGTATAACATAGATAAGTGTTGTCATCTGAAAAGAGCAGTCCAGAAGCTTACTGATGCAGGTGACATTACAGTGGAAAATCCAGATGCAGCGGATACTAGCCAAAGTCCAATGCCAGTTCATAATGAGACACATATGGTGGGCATGATTTGTGTTGAAAATGAATATGAGAACTCATCTGAGCTCATTCGAGGGCCACTTACCGCAGAATTTTTAGCGCTATCACTCGGCTCCAGAAGTTGATCTTAAGAACGAGTCGGCAAAAGGGACCCAAAAGCTATTTGCTGAGGTCAATGTAATTGAAATTGGTAATGATTTTGGTAATATAGATGTGGAACTCCGTGGCTAAGATGCCGAGCTTGGTAATTGGAAAGACGCTCCTTTCTTGGTTAGATGGGGAGGAGTCCTGGTTGTTTATTTTGTTCTCATTTATGTTGTCCGGGTTATTTAGGGTTGTACTCCAGATATTGTCTGGTGAATCAAACCCTTCTATCCCTTTATTTTATCCTAGTTCGTTTAGTCATAGTAACTCGTTTAGTGTTATCTAGGTTTGTTCTAGGTCTGTAACCCTAGTTTATCTTGCTTGTTTTGTTGTTCAAACCCTTTCATTGTCTGTCTAATGCGATTTCCTATTTTCTGTTATTTCTAGTCAGTTTTTGTTTAGTTCTCTTATCCTTTTATAGTTCTTTTCATGCTGACTCTAGTGACATGACATGCACGTGTAATTATCAGCCTTGTCTTAAAAGTAAGACTAATCATGAAGCAATGAAACAATTTTGAAGATGATAGGGGCATTTGAGGGAAATAAGTACAGATCTGGACATTTTGAGATCATTTAAAGCCCGGACTATGTGAAACTGGGGCAGATAATTTGGAAAGTTAATAGGATAACAAGAATTTGTTACAGGAATGCATTCAAGAAAATTTGAAACGAGCAACTTTGAGTTCAAGTGCATCTCAAGTTACAAGATAAGACAAGGCGAGTTTGCTCCAAACTGATGGAGGATATCCATTATGAATAAGAAATCACCTAACAAGAGTTCTGTACTTGACAAGGTATTAAAAAATATGGAGGGCGTATATGTGATATCAACGCCTATGCTACAAAAGAAATATTATGCATGATCTTCATTTTTCATCCTCAAGCTACACGTGTTGTACTTGGTATTTTCAGAGATTGGGAGGCTCTCTTTCAGCTACCCAAACACTTTATACCCTTTGGTACCCTTTTGAGCCTATGCTGATTTTTTTTACCCCCTTTTTTTGGAATCAAGTTAGAGTTAAAAATAAAAGAAAAAAAAAATTTCATGTCGCCATAGGTTTGTTTTAGAAAGTTCATCCCAAAAGAAATTTCAAAAGAAAAAAATAGAGAGATAAGGGAAAAAAAGAAAAAAAGAAAGAAAGAAAAAAAAGTGGCAACAAAAGAAAGTATCCTTTTGAACTACGTTCGATCTGATTCTTGCGTCAACAAGATACGTAGGCAGCCTTAAGGTTCGGTCGCACCAAGTCAAAAATTCTAAAGTGCCTCACTTCAAAAGAAACCGGGGTAGAAGTTTTGTTTCCTATAAAAGACGGTTCCAAAAGTTGTAAAGTTATCCCCCATTTTGTCTTAGTTTAATTTGAGCCTTTATGATATCCTTTCTTTCTAACCCTGTCCAAAAGCCATATAACAGTCCAGAAAAGACCTCCCAGTTAGACATGACAAGAGAATATGATATATTTACCATGGTTAATGCCTTTTCATCTATAGAATCAGAGGAAATAAGAAGAAAAGAACAATATGAGAGAGTCTTATCGGTGAAAACCTTCACATGCACCATAAGGCGACAGTAAGTTGAGAGAACGAACAAAATGAGAGAGGCTTGATGGTGAAGACCCTTCGGGCACTACAAGTCGAATAAGGACCGTGAATAATATAGGATAAGTTTCACAGCTTAGAGGTACAACAGGAGTTGAACATTAGACTTGCTTGACAGATTAGGCCACTTAATCTAAAAGTGCATGTCATGGTCATTAGAGTTGGTATCGACATCTGATAAGTTTCTACTTTGTAATTTTCTTCTTAGATATCATCTCTTTCCACTGTCCCTTACTCTAGTCCTCTTGATTTTTTCACATCCTCTTTTTAAGTCCGTTTGGTCAGAACAAGTGAGAAATGACTTCAAAATTTGCTACAAGCTTTCTAATTGCACAAAGCAAATTTGGCTAGCACATCAAAGCGACATAAGTCAGGAAAAAATTGTGTGTGCACTGAGTTGGTGATAATAGATATTCTTTGGGATTGATGTAAAATTAAAAGATTTTGGTGAATGTTAGAATACGAGTGCAATGCATCGGGTATAAGGTATTGGACATGAACGAATGAGGAATATTTCTGGTGATAAGGGTTGATAAAAAATGGTTAGTCAATAACAGGTAAGGTCTTCCGAGTCGAAACCAAGGTTAATCATATCTCTTACAGGAGAAATCTCCCTCAAAGTCAAGACCACGAACCAACCACCACATTTTAAACTCACAAGTTTTCTTTGTTTGAAACAGGGACGAAGATTGTGTCCAAATCAAATCTTGGAAGCTTGAACCTCTCATGTGTCATGCCCAATTTTGTCAGCACAAAGGCTGTTTGAGAATGTTTTTTTACCTCTTAGGCATCCTCTAGTTGAGAAGATCATCACCTCTCAAGAATTTGCCCTAGTTGAGAAGATACATACCCCATAGGTATTCCCCTAGTCGGAAGTGTCTTTAGCATTCCTTTAGTTCAGGAGCACCGCCTGGAGAATAGGGTTAGTTTTTAATTTTAAAGTTGTTAATCATTAGATTTCTTTAAGTTTAGAGGTCTCGCCTGGAGAATATGGTCAGTTTTAAATTTTGTAATGTTGGTAATCATTAGTTTTCCTTGAGTTAAGGGGTCCCACCTAGAGAAAAGGGTCAGTTTTTATTTTAGTCAAGCTTAGTTATAGTTTTCCTCAAGCTAAGTCTCACATCTAGGATACGCACTTCCTAGTCTGAGTCTTTCTTGTTATTCTTTCTAGGAGACAGATTTCCTAAATTGAGATTTCATCACTAGGAGACACACTTCCTAGTCTGAGTCATTGAAGTTTCACCCCTAGGAGACGCACTTCCTAGTCTGGGTCTTTCAGTCATACTTTTAGGAGACGCACTTCCTAAATTGAGATTTCACCCATAGGAGATGCACTTCCTAGTTTGGTTCATTTAAGTTCATCCATAGAGAGATGCACTTCCTAGTTTGAGTCATTCAAGTTTTATTCCTAGGAGACGCACTTCCTAGTGTGGGACTTTCAGGTTATACTTTTAATAGACGCACTTCCTAAATTGAGATTTCACCCCTAGGAGATGAACTTCCTAGTTTTGGTCGTTTAAGTTCATCCCTAGGAGATGCACTTCATAGTTTGAGTTATTCAGGTTTCATCCCTAGGAGACGCACTTCCTAGTTTGAGTCATTGAAGTTTCACCCCTAGGAGACGCACTTCCTAGTTTGAGTCATTCAAGTCTTATCCCTAGGATATGCACTTCCTAGTCTAGGACTTTCAGGTTATACTTTTAGGAGACGCACTTCCTAAATTGAGATTTCACCCCTAGGAGACGCACTTCCTAGTTTTGGTCGTGTAAGTTCATTCCTAGGAGATGCACTTCCTAGTTTGAGTTATTCAAGTTTCATCCCTAGGAGACGCATTTCCTAGTTTGTGTCATTGAAGTTTCACCCCTAGGAGATTCACTTCCTAGTTTGGGTCGTTTGAGTTCATCATTAGGAGACACAGTTCTTAGTCTAGGTCTTTTAGGTTATACTTTCTAGGAGATGCATTTACTAAATTGAGATTTGACCCCTAGGAGACGCACTTCCTAGTGTGGGTCATTTAAGTTCACCCCTAAGAGATGCACTTCCTAGTTTGAGGCACTGAGATTTTACCCCTAGGAGACGCATTTCCTAGTCTGGGTCTTTCAGGATATACCTTTAGGAGACACGCTTCCTAAATTGAGAGTTCACCTATAGGAGACACACTTCCTAGTTTGGGTCATTTAAGTTCATCCTTAGGAGATGCACTTCGTAGTTAGAGTCACTATGATTTTACCCCTAGGACACGAACTTCCTAGTCTGAGTCTTTCAGGATATACTTTTAAGAGACGCACTTCCTAAACTGAGAATTTACCCCTAGGAGACGCACTTCCTAGTTTGGGTCGTTCAAGTTTCACCCCAGGAGACGCACTTCCTAATCTGGGTCTTTCAGGATATACTTTTAGGAGACACACTTCCTAAATTGAGATTTCACCCCTAGGAGACGCATTTCCTAGTTTGGCTCATTCAAGTTTCACCCGTGGGAGACGCACTTCCTAGTATGGGTCTTTCAAGTTATATTTTTTAGGAGATGCACTTTCTAAACTGAGATTTTACCCCTAGGAGACGCACTTCCTAGTCTGGGTCTTTCAAGTTATATTTCACCTCTAGGAGACGCATTTTCTGCTCTGGGTCTTTCAGGTTATACTTTTTAGGAGACGTGATTCCAACTCTATGTTTGTCAGTTTGGCTCCTAGGAGATGCACTTCCTAGTTTACGTTTTTGGTTTTTTCTCACAGGAGACGCACATGCTAGTTGAGTCTTTAGTTTCACTCTCATCATTGCATCCTGCATCAATAGCATATGTTATTTATAGTTCTGCTAACAACTCACAAATCTTCTTACTGTAAACTAGGGCAAAAAAAGTTTCTTTGGTTTTGTCTGTTTTGCTCTAGTAGCAGGCGCCCACCTGGAGAACGAGAGAATTCATTTCTGAGTTACTTCAATTTTCAAGTCAGTCGCAGGCGCCCACCGAGAACGAGGGAAATCATTTCAGAATTCATGTCAGAGTCATTTTAAGTTTCAAGTCAGTAGCAGGCGCCCACTTGGAGAATGAGGAAATTTATTTCAAGTTTCAAGTCAATAGTAGGCGCCCACCTGAAGAATGAGGGAATTCATTTCTAGTTCAAGCCAGAGACAGCAAGATTCCGCCTAA